>KZ062378.1:149472-156972 GCA_002091835.1 Anopheles maculatus
TCCCGTCCCGATCGAGCGGTGTGAGGTGTTGCGCTGTAAATTTGTACTACCGAACTCTACAACGCTGTCGATGCCATGCTGACACGGCTTCGGTCACTATTAGTCGACTTACCGGAGGAGGTACATAGTAGCATAGAGCGTCAGCGTCGTGCGCAAACATTGTGGGTTCATCACGTTGCCATGCTGGAGGCACAGCGTCGTTGCCGTTGTCGTCGTCGTCGTTGCACGTCCCTTGCGTGTTTTGTTATTGTCTCCCAGCCAAGCACAATCGAGCACGGAACTGAGCAGCATCCGGAAAGCGTATGGCTGTGTGTGTGTGTGTGTGTGTGCTGCACAGTGAAAGCGCCAATATTAATAGCATTATTGTGTCGCTATGGGGTATTGCAAAAATGTGTCACCATGCCACGATGGTGGGGCACTGGCAGTGTGTTTTAACTTTGCCTGATTGCTGGGTGCTGCATCGGGACAACATCATTTTGAACGCTTGTGCTGCACTGCTACGTTCCGAAAGAGGAGGTTCGTTCGAGTACCTTGGCGAAACTTGCACGGCGGAAAATTTGCTGCTTGTGACGCGCTTTCTTAATTATAACATTTTACATGCTTTTGCAGCCTTAACGAATGTTCACAGACAATATTTACCATCGCTACACACAAAATACTTCAATTTGATCACTCTCTTTCTCCGCACCCGGTTCAGGTCCGGCAGACGATGCAGACGATGGCAGTAAGTGCATACCACAGCAAAATATGTTGATACCACCACTACTTAATGCACTTATATTGCACTTGATTGAGTTGTGCATGCTATGCAGTGCACGATACAGTAGCGCTAGTGTTTGTTTACGTTAGAATGGTTTGATAGATTGGCGAATGACAGCTGAGCGCTTTTTTCATAACCTCTTTTTCTACCAATCTACCCACAGGCAAGAAAAAGGGAAAACCAAAGAAGGGAAAGAAAGGAGGTACGTACAGGGTAAACAAAAGCGAAATATGAATGTAGTAAAATGTCCGCAGAAGCCGTGCGGTGTGGCGCATCAAGAACAACAATGTGCAATAATGCACAACGACGACGTGCAAAACATCCGCTGATAGCAATTAGTCGTTTGTTGATTTGCCCGGCACCGCCGACTGCGTCGGGCAGCGTCGTCGTCACCGTCGTTAGCGTTCTAATTAAAAAATCCTTCTTATTTTTCCGCACTTGCTGCCTCGCGAAACAACTTTTCTAATTAGACGCTGACCATGAGATTACTGGAGACGCCGGATTCCTTGGGGCTAGCAACGATAATGAGCTGGTTGAAGTTACGGTAAGTTACAACGGCGATGCTGATGGTGCTGATGATGACGTTAAAACAGGCATCGCGGTCCAACACCGCCACCACCACTACGATCCCCGTAGTGTTTGCAACATTGTACGCTAATGGAAAAGTAATGTCGTTGTTTTCTTTTGTACACATGTGCGAACGGCTCGCTAGAAAATTGTGCCGACATCGATCAAAACGCCAATCGTACACATTTGCTTCGGCATCATACCGGAGGAGAAAATTGATCCCAACATCCGGTACGTGTACATGGTCCGGCGATTGTGCACACCGATCGGTATGTTAAGTAGCTCCCTACTGGCCATAAATCCGGCAATCATATTCGATGCATTGTTTGTGTGTTTAGGTGCGTTTCAAAATCTGGAGGACTGTGTTGCGGAAATGCCACGTAAAGTGATCGTCGGGTGCATTAGAGGAAATCTGATACACAATGCGAAGGAAATGCTGGAAAGAATCTACCGCCCCGGCGTGGAGTTTCAGTTTCACGAACCGGACACGAAGCGTCCCAAACCGGAAAAGAGCACTAGCGCGGACGAGGACGATCAACAGCCGGCGGGACGGTCATCCAGTAGGGCAAGTGTCGGTTTGATTGACTACACCCGTCCATCGGACTTTCGCATGAAGGCGATGCAGGCGAAAAAACTCACACCCAGCATGGCGATGCGCGAAGAATCGGCCCTGGAAAACAGCAGCCGCCAATCGTTGGCCGACACGCCGAGCAGTGAATCGAACCTAACGCAAACGAAAGCATCCGAATCGACGACGGGCGATTCGGACGCCAAGTTTCCACCACCGCAAACCTCGTCAGAACGGTGGGACACGCTGCTGGAGGAGTCGAAGGTGAAGGGGCAGGTGGAACGGGTCAAACAGCAACCACCGAAACCACCGCCAGAGGAAAGCCCGATGAAGCAGAACCTGGAAGCTAACCTGGAGAAATTTATCGACACACTGCAATGGACGATCGATCATGTGGAGTGTGCGTTCGGTCTGCCAACGCAGTACAATGCGCCTAATCAGGAGAACATCACGGTGGACGAGGATAAGTTCAAAATTAAGGTCGATATCGGGAAGACCGCAATTGAAGATCTGACTACGCTGCAGCTAGAGGAAATCGTCGAAGGATGGTCCATCTACATCGGGAAAGTGTTGCGAGAGTCAGGCGAGCGGGTAAGGGCAATGAGCGGTACAATCAGCTTTAACATTGATTGTTGCATACCAGTGTGACCAGTAACAATATTTTCTTGCCCCGGAAAACCAGGAACCAACCGACTGTACACCGATGGCGGAGTACAATCTGTGGATCGAGCGAGAACTGCAGTTCAACTCCATCGTAGAGCAATTAAAGGCTCCGTTTGTGATTCAGGTGTTTGGTACGTGTTTGGTACCAGTCGAGGATTCTGTGCTCATTTTAATAACCGCTTCTACATACGTGTATTTTAGATGCCCTTAAAGATAATCAAAGCAACATAATGAAAGCGTGGCCTGACCGATTTCGCAAACTAAAGGAAGCCCTTTGTTTGGCACGGGAAAACGTCGAACACCTGGCGATGTTGCAAAGCTATCTGGAGGTAAGCGAGCTACCGGATGAGTGAAGGGTGTGTGCCATGTTGAATGGTACCGCTCTCGCTATTATTAAATTTCTATTACAACATCCCGTTAGAGCCAAAGTTAAGTTGAAACCCGTGTCCGGCTTCAGGGATGCCAAACATCAACGACAGGGAAAAATTACGCTCTAGAGACTTTGCCACACACTCACCGTTTTGTGAGCGAATTTTGTTAACAAACACCATCATCCCTTTGGAGGTACGTACAGGGTAAACAAAAGCGAAATATGAATGTAGTAAAATGTCCGCAGAAGCCGTGCGGTGTGGCGCATCAAGAACAACAATGTGCAATAATGCACAACGACGACGTGCAAAACATCCGCTGATAGCAATTAGAGAAAGGAGGTACGTACAGGGTAAACAAAAGCGAAATATGAATGTAGTAAAATGTCCGCAGAAGCCGTGCGGTGTGGCGCATCAAGAACAACAATGTGCAATAATGCACAACGACGACGTGCAAAACATCCGCTGATAGCAATTAGTCGTTTGTTGATTTGCCCGGCACCGCCGACTGCGTCGGGCAGCGTCGTCGTCACCGTCGTTAGCGTTCTAATTAAAAAATCCTTCTTATTTTTCCGCACTTGCTGCCTCGCGAAACAACTTTTCTAATTAGACGCTGACCATGAGATTACTGGAGACGCCGGATTCCTTGGGGCTAGCAACGATAATGAGCTGGTTGAAGTTACGGTAAGTTACAACGGCGATGCTGATGGTGCTGATGATGACGTTAAAACAGGCATCGCGGTCCAACACCGCCACCACCACTACGATCCCCGTAGTGTTTGCAACATTGTACGCTAATGGAAAAGTAATGTCGTTGTTTTCTTTTGTACACATGTGCGAACGGCTCGCTAGAAAATTGTGCCGACATCGATCAAAACGCCAATCGTACACATTTGCTTCGGCATCATACCGGAGGAGAAAATTGATCCCAACATCCGGTACGTGTACATGGTCCGGCGATTGTGCACACCGATCGGTATGTTAAGTAGCTCCCTACTGGCCATAAATCCGGCAATCATATTCGATGCATTGTTTGTGTGTTTAGGTGCGTTTCAAAATCTGGAGGACTGTGTTGCGGAAATGCCACGTAAAGTGATCGTCGGGTGCATTAGAGGAAATCTGATACACAATGCGAAGGAAATGCTGGAAAGAATCTACCGCCCCGGCGTGGAGTTTCAGTTTCACGAACCGGACACGAAGCGTCCCAAACCGGAAAAGAGCACTAGCGCGGACGAGGACGATCAACAGCCGGCGGGACGGTCATCCAGTAGGGCAAGTGTCGGTTTGATTGACTACACCCGTCCATCGGACTTTCGCATGAAGGCGATGCAGGCGAAAAAACTCACACCCAGCATGGCGATGCGCGAAGAATCGGCCCTGGAAAACAGCAGCCGCCAATCGTTGGCCGACACGCCGAGCAGTGAATCGAACCTAACGCAAACGAAAGCATCCGAATCGACGACGGGCGATTCGGACGCCAAGTTTCCACCACCGCAAACCTCGTCAGAACGGTGGGACACGCTGCTGGAGGAGTCGAAGGTGAAGGGGCAGGTGGAACGGGTCAAACAGCAACCACCGAAACCACCGCCAGAGGAAAGCCCGATGAAGCAGAACCTGGAAGCTAACCTGGAGAAATTTATCGACACACTGCAATGGACGATCGATCATGTGGAGTGTGCGTTCGGTCTGCCAACGCAGTACAATGCGCCTAATCAGGAGAACATCACGGTGGACGAGGATAAGTTCAAAATTAAGGTCGATATCGGGAAGACCGCAATTGAAGATCTGACTACGCTGCAGCTGGAGGAAATCGTCGAAGGATGGTCCATCTACATCGGGAAGGTGTTGCGAGAGTCAGGCGAGCGGGTAAGGGCAATGAGCGGTACAATCAGCTTTAACATTGATTGTTCCATACCAGTGTGACCAGTAACAATATTTTCTTGCCCCGGAAAACCAGGAACCAACCGACTGTACACCGATGGCGGAGTACAATCTGTGGATCGAGCGAGAACTGCAGTTCAACTCCATCGTAGAGCAATTAAAGGCTCCGTTTGTGATTCAGGTGTTTGGTACGTGTTTGGTACCAGTCGAGGATTCTGTGCGCATTTTAATAACCGCTTCCACATACGTGTATTTTAGATGCGCTTAAAGATAATCAAAGCAACATAATGAAAGCGTGGCCTGACCGATTTCGCAAACTAAAGGAAGCCCTTTGTTTGGCACGGGAAAACGTCGAACACCTGGCGATGTTGCAAAGCTATCTGGAGGTAAGCGAGCTACCGGATGAGTGAAGGGTGTGTGCCATGTTGAATGGTACCGCTCTCGCTATTATTAAATTTCTATTACAACATCCCGTTAGAGCCAAAGTTAAGTTGAAACCCGTGTCCGGCTTCAGGGATGCCAAACATCAACGACAGGGAAAAATTACGCTCTAGAGACTTTGCCACACACTCACCGTTTTGTGAGCGAATTTTGTTAACAAACACCATCATCCCTTTTTCTACAATGATAATCATTATTTGTTACCGGTGCTGTCTAACAACTTCTGCTCATCCCCTTCGATTTTTTTTCCTGTGCTTGCTGGATGCTGGATCGCCCTTTGCCCGTTTGACATGGTTTGCAGAAAATCAAAACTGGTGATGACTTCAAATTCATCCTATCCATTATACCGAACATAACGATCATACTGAGACACATTTGGACGATGTCAAACTATTACAGCCTGGACGAGAACATGCTCAGCCTGATCGGGAAGATATCCTACGTGTTTGCGGAGAAAGTTAAAATATTAATTAATGTGGATACCATTTTCAAGTAAGTTGTTCCTTTCTAAATCATAATTAACTGGACGTGTAAACGGGAAACCCGTCCGTCCGTTCGTACCGTTGTTGGAAAGTTTAATTAGCAGTCGGTGGTAGTGAGTGGTGTAAAGCACACACACACACATATGCATGTTTTACTGACACATGCACTTGAGCTGATGAACCAATTACCTCTGGTACTGGATTCTGAGGAACGCTTGAAAAACTGATTTGTTAACAAGGGTTAGACATTTGTACACGTTAAAGGTAACTCGATTTCGATTCCGTAGGCACTCGGCTTCGCACATACATACGTGCGCAACGAACTGTGCCACACTATTGCAGGCCTGGAAGCAATCCTACATGGACACGCGGGCACAGATCGAGCAGTCCGGCATCGGGTCACGGTGGGAATTTGATAAAAATGTGCTGTTCCGCGAAATTGATCATATGACGCGCATCAGTCACGATATGGCACACATCGCACAGGTAATCATCCTCAGGTGCCTACTTTATCGCAACTTTACTGGATAGTACGTTGTATATTTTGACAGGTATTTTTGGATTTTGAAAACATCTTCGATGCCAACTTTAAAGCCATGATTACCGATCCCGAAGAGGTGGATAATACCTTGAGCAAGGTAAGTATGTGTTGCATATACACGCTTGCGATAAAAAGACGGGCCTTGAAAGGATCTTTCCCGGTGGTAGGCTGTGGTGCTAGTAGCATTCGGGACAAAGCTTTGCCCAGGACGGCTAACGATAAGTAGAAATTCATCAGCGCTAATGATATCCATTCTTTTCTGTCACCACGTTCCACGGGGCGGATGGGCTGCGGCGTCGTCGGGTAGGTTTATCGCCTCATCAATCACATCATTTCGGTCGACTACGACATCTTTGCCTCGAGCAATTTGGCCAACTGGGAGGCGACGCTGGACTACTTTCACAAGGGCGTCGAACAGGTGGAACACGAAGCTAAGGTGGCCCTGGACCGCTGCATTCCATCGCTTCGGTAAGTCTTGCCGCACGGCGGTTGTCTCATGTGCCGAGGCCCGGAAAAGCCGGAACCGTATCGCGCGCGCACGGTTGCCAAATCCTTTTTGCGCGCCCCTGCAACGGAACATAAATCACCGTAATCCAGTGGACCGTCGTTTTCACGAACATTTTGGACATGTTTTCTATTTCTCGTCTCATTTTAACCTCTTTTCTTTCCGGTTTTCGCACCACCGGGTCGGGTCCACCGGTAAACGTTCGATAAATGGTACGTGCAAAAATATCCGTACACTGCAACAATTCTTCATCGTTTCGGTCGGATCGGTGGACACCTTGATTTCCGCCTCCACGGCAAACGGTACGACGGCCCGCGCCGGGTTTCAATTCCGGCATACTCCGGCTAACCTGCCAACCGAAACGTGCAACGCAACAGGTCCGCCGAGCTGGGGCTGGAGCTGATAAAAAATTTAGACCGCATCGAAACAAGGCCGGCATTGGCAAAGCATTTATCATCCAAGTATGAAAATATTATGAAACAATTCCTGGCGGAAGTCGGGATGGTTGAGCACGAGTTTCTGGTACATAAATAAATTTGTTGTCATCTTTTAGATACTTTAGGCCAGACGACAGGGCACAGAGCGCTCAACGGCAACTACGGGCGGCATAAGCATAAAGCGAAAAGGGTGAAAATGGTGCAACAAGCGTAAAAAAAAAATCGAGGAATGGAGTAGTCTGATGGGCCGACAGCAAAACCACTTGCCGGTGCTCATAACTTTGCCT
>KZ062379.1:0-49168 GCA_002091835.1 Anopheles maculatus
TCAATGTAAAACGAACAAATGTAAAAAAGTGTATGTTAAATAAATACTTTATCTATCTATCTAACCATATCTTTCAAAGCTATGGACATGTAAATGAACAAGAAAGAAGACTATAGTTAATCCACGGAACAACAGTGCAAGATTGATAATTTTGGTAATTACAATGCGAAAAATCGATTCTGATTTCAATTGCTTGCAGTTAGTGGAAGAGTGAATATCCAGCTTCATTTATCTCTTTGTACAACCAAATTTATAACCATGATCCAGGATTACAGCTGGAGAGGTTTAATTTTCAATCAGACAGTTGACTGTTCAGTTACGTGCAACTTAATTAATCGCACATTTCGTTGTTTGATTCAGTAGCGAGCGTGAAACGTTTGGAATGACAGAAAAATCGATCGTTCGTTATTGTGTTTGTTGCCTTTAACTTTTATTTTAAAACGAAGAAAGCTTTAATCAATGCTCAGGTAGCATCATTGATGAACATATTGCTGAGTATGTTAATTAAGTACTATATAATATTTTTATAAATGGGTTTTTAATTGACGTTGAGTTGAGTTGAATGCTAAACTTACTTATTGTGAAAGATTGCTTCGAAATGCATAAAAATATATTGTAGGGAGTCACGTATAACCATAGGGAACGTAGTATTACTTTACAAAAAGAAGTTCATTAACTCCCTCTTATTGTACCAGCTGATAGATTTAAGCATTCTTTCAGTTAATTTTCATCCGTTACATAGTCAAGAAATTTTGGTTTTCGAATTTATTCCTCGTTACCATTATGTGTACCCACACATCATCGCAGCATAAAAAGTGTCGTGCTGTTTTTGTTACGCGCGAAAACCGGTTCATTCGTCTAGAGTGACATGGCTTTATGAGCAGTACGTCATAAAAAACCCACACATTTCATGGTGTTTGTTTTACGATGCCAGACTTTACTTTGATTTTTACAGCTCACATAACTGACCTCACCGTTCCTAAAGACAGTAACGTTCTTGGGAGAAAGGCAAATACGGTTCGATGTTGTGAGTTCATGATGGCAGTGTAAAACAAATGGCAACTCTTTGAAAACAGTCATTGAAACGACTCATTGTCATGTTTTACAGACATGAAAATATATGCATTTCGTTTTATTACAAATCGAACCTGCAAAATACTGCTTTGTAAATAAATGTGCTTCGAGGTCTGAGCGAAATAACATTTGTGATGTATGAAGCGTTATTGTGACGATGTATGAAATGCATTTGACGAAAATTAATAATAAGCAGCCTTACATATATAAATGTTTGTTATATATAGGGTATTTTAAACAGTTTAATCTACATATCCAAAATTGCTTCATACGCTAAAGTTTTATGTGAGTTATTGCTTGTTTTGCATGAGCTCAAGAAAATATTAACTCCAATATATTCTCTATAAAAAAATTGTTTCAGAACTATATTACTATTTCTTCGATCACTTAACTAATTCTCGCTACAATTTTAATTGTTACTCTTCGTTGAAAGTTCTTTTTGAAGACATAAAATTACTTTCCACCGAAAAAGTTATCTTTGACTGAAGCGAGTGACTGAACAGTCATTTCACTTTTCCATTAAACACTTACTTTTCAACTAAACTTGAATTCAACTATCGTTAGTTTGCGTCATTATAACAAAAACATTATCCAGGTTCAAGTCTACTAGTTAGAGCACACCAAATCTTGTATTCAGTATCGCGCGCACCATGTTTCACGTTAAGACATTACTGTTGCTAGCCTTGTGGCTAACATTAGTTTATACTTACTGTGTACCATTTACGAAAATAGAACCTCCAAAATTTGACCTGATTGCGGGTAATTTAAGTTTTGTAGAAATGAACTACTTGCATCCGACCGCTTTCAGCTGGATTGATCGACGAAACGGTCGTTGTCTTCGATCGGATACGCACTATATCGACGGTATATTCAACATAAGTATCTACTGCACCGGCGACCAATCAAAGGCGGTGGAAAATGTAGCCTGGAATACCTCCCAATATCGTGTTGCCTTAACCTGGACTGAGATGAACAATGTAGTGGTCGGGTATAATATGTTCATATGCAAACCAGCGAATGACATGAGCGGAGTTCTGATTGTTAACAACACACGAGACGCGATGGCTTTCCATTACAATGAGCCATTTTTTACTTTCGAAAACGATTGTTCTTGTAAAAATCACACAAATTTAATGATTAAGTTATTGTACAATTTAGTCAACACTACTCATGCGCAAAGAATGGAAACTTTGGGAAACATTGGTTATTTTATTGTCATAGGGGTCACTGTTGTCATCACTGTTGTGGTTTTAGTCATTTATATTCTCAAAGTAAAATCAATAAAATTCTAATCTGATAGAGTTTTGTGTTAATTTGTACGTGAATCTCTTGCTAAACATGTCTAAAATAATCGATAGTTATGTTGATGACTGATCTGTGCCTGCGGTACTAACTTAAATTTAACGTTGAAATAAAATTCTAGACAAATGTTTACAACATTGCTCCAATTTCAATGTTACAATGTTCAATTATGTCTGACTTTTATAATATTACGTTACAATATCTTGTATGATAAGTTATGTTTTATGTGTTTGTCAGATAGACAAGAACTCCTTTTCATAAGTGATTGGCTTCCGCCTCTGTTTATATAATGATAAATAAAATTGAATACCTTCCTCCAATATTAAAGATCGATCATGCAGTTGTTGTAATAAGTCATAATTGTACGTAATTGATAATGACGAAAGCCTATACATGGAAAATGGACTCTCAAGGATGTTATGCCAAAGAAACGAAGTAAAAGCATTGTGTTTTTCAGCTCATTTGTAAGTAGTTCTTGAGTTATCGACGATTACTTTTCCAAAGTTGTTTTCAAACTTCATCGACATGCTCTGCTATTACCAATGCGCTGGTAATTATTGTGAAGTAATGTATATTAAAAATGAATCAAACTAATATGTGCAAATCGTCTACTGTCGAAAGCCCATTAGATGGCGTCGTTATAATAAAACCATAGTTTTCATTTGCTGCTCACTCATTTGCAGCTGAGTTTAGTCTTAATAACAACATTCGAATCATGCAACGAGAATCAGTATGTATCTTACTGCTATTGTGTCTTACCTTTGTGTGGAGTTATTGTCCAACTGGCACCATTAAAGAACCTCCTACATTCGATATAGTTGGTGCAAATCTGACTCTCATTGAAATGAACGATATGCACCCGAAGGCGTTCCAGTGGGTTAACCCAGTATATGGACGTTGTATACAAGTGAACACGCGGTACGAAAATGGTACTCTTGCCATAGTAATTTCATGTCATTCTATTCCTCAGTTTAGAAATCGCGTAATTTGGAACACCTCGACTGTGAATGTTGAAGTTAGGGTAAAATCAACGGATGGTGTGATTAACAGCTACAGCTTGTTTATGTGTGATCCTGTCAAACAAGTGCGCGGTTCGTTGATTGTCAACGATAATGAAAAATATCGCACAGCATTGTCAACGGTACCAACAATGTCCTACGAAGAAGATTGTATTTGTGATCACCAACTTGACGTGATAATACAGTTTTTGGATTTTTTGCCAAACAAAAATTATACCCTAGGGCTCACGTCATCGATGGACAAATTTTATAGAGTAATGATCGGAGGGGCCATCCTTATCGTTATTATATTGTTGTGTTTGGCATGCTCGTATTTTTGAAATAAAAACTAGGGTTCTCTTCGGTTCATTTACGGGATTTCCTTAAATGGAAACGTTTAAATGAAATACAATGGCTTTACATAATCTTACTGTATATGTTTCTACTGAATCCGAAACAAAGATTATTAATTGATTTGACTTGACCATTCTCCCGAAATTGTTGACAATGTTAAATTAAATTAAAACCATTTTCCAATGACTATGGCTGACTGGGTACAGTGAAGCTGTTCGATGCGCTCCGTGTATTATTAAGAGCGATTTATAGCAAAATTATCATTTCTTCTCCACGTGCCGTTTGGCATCATTTATCATTAAAGGCAGCCGTAAGGTTACGCCAGACCCTTGCCGGCACGCTGTTTGCTATTGTTTTTTTCTTCGTACACATTTTTCTTTCCGCGACAGTTATGGCATTGTTCACCGTTGCAAAAATGTAGCTAATGGAATTCGAAGCCCAATCGCCCCTGGTTATGGGCATCGTAAGCAAATAAATTTACTCCACAGGTGAGCCGATAGTAGGCAGCAAAATTTAGTGTCCGCTCTGTAACAGTTTGGCAAATGGTCAAATGAAACGTATGCCCCAACAGTGTTGCTGTGGTGGTGTGCCCTCATTCAATCATGCTAATTATAATATATGTTCGCTCGTAAAGGAACAATCCGTACGCTGTGACGGTCGATAGGTAAATATTTTATTTTGCGAAATATTTTTGCACGAATGGGATTTTCCAGAAATTTACAAATTTACGTCGGAATGGATTCTGTAAACAAAAGTAGCCTCAAATTTTGATGTGGATGAGTCAGGTTCGGTTGGTTCAGAGATGTTTTAAATTACATAAGTTTGTTAAAAAAAACTAGAGAATGTAAAACAAATATCTTAAAGTCTCTTCTTCTTCCTTGGCACTACAACCTCGTGAGGTCTTGGCCTGCTATTGCTAGCTCTCCGTGACTCAGTATTTACCCGTAGCTGGATAGTCAGTCCTGCGTACGGAGAGGCGGTCCGAGAGGATTCGAACCCCGGTCCTGAATCTTAAAGCATTATCATAAAAATAAATCATTTTATTTATAAACATCTGCACAGTAATTTTATTCAATATTTCTGATCAGGAAACATTAAAAATCAATGTTCAACTCAGACAGAAGCAAAAACTTTACAATACACTTCGACAATTTACTTAGTACGAAATCGAAATTCGCGTTTAATGCTGGTCCTCGCCTTTTGATACGTTATCCTATCTTATGAGTGCAGCCCAGCCAGAACAATGAAGGATACTTTTAGCTAAAGTTTCGTGATACAATTCAATAAAACAGCCCAAAGCCATTGAAAATGTGGTCGACGCGCAGCAGATGTAAAGCATATACACTCACACAACGAAACAGGACAGAAGATGGCAGTTTTGATTTTTGCAACTTCCCAAGGATCCGACCGAAACTTGGACGGATTTAACGAGGCAAACGAGAAGGAAAAAAGTGTCATTCCTAACGCGAAAAGTTTTTAAATCACATTTATTTTAAAGCGAGGATACTTCGTGGCGCTGTGGATGGGTGTAGCTTTCGGCTTTTGCGCTTGACTTCTTGTTGCTTTTATTTACTCCTATTTTTGTAAGGAAATGGTGACGGACATATTCGACCCATTCCCCTCGGGCAGATCATATTTATATTTTTTGTTAACAAATCGATTCGATGAAGTGCAAAACGCGCCACAAATCATCATGTTTATTACTGTGGTTGATGATGGAAGCTGCGAGGAACTTGTTTGTTGTTCATTTTGCTTTTTTTACTAAAAAGTAACAACACATATCAATTCTATTCTTATTCTTGTAACTTCCCATTTTCAAGATTATTTTACCATTAAATTGTCGTTTTAAAATATGTAATTATTTACTCTCCATAGCAACGCCTTTCTGCAGAGTAAAGACTGTTGCTCCCCTTCGAGAGCATTGACAAGTTCACCTAACACATTGGTTTATAGAACACCTACCAACAGCTAGGCTATTAAAACGGTTTACATTTACCAATGGACCACCAACAGAAACAAATCCGGTCGCATCCCGTGCAGGCACATTTCCATGTGGTGAACTGAGGCAATATAAGTGCCATTTTGAATTTGTAATCCTGAAGTGCCCAGAAGCGGAAGAACGCATCTTGAACGACCACCCCGTTCGTAGAGTGAAGGAAAATCAAGCCGACTCACAGGTGGACCAATGCATTACCGCTACTGACTGTACCACCTGCTTAGTGTTGCCGGGGGCGCCAGTCGTTCGGCTTCAGCCTCAATGCTCGCTGTCCATTTGAAGTGCACCCCGGCACATCCCGTCACACGGCCGCGTGTGGTAAGACAAAACATGTGCCAGAATGCCGAGTATCTGCGTGTTTCCGAGCAGCACAACGCCTGAATACGTTACGATGCAATTTATTCAGACGAAGGCTAGCAGCGATGTGTGCGATTTCCGTCGCGTAACGAACGCATTTTCCGGTCCGTATTCCGCTCGCAGGGAAAATGCATTTTATTGTGTGTAGCAAGAGAGCATCGCATCGGTTTGTGTCTGTGTGCCAATTTCAGTCGTACGTTGGGCGTTGGACGATGGGCGATGGGCGATGCCTGTTCTTTCTTCAATTCCCTGTCCAATAATATTTCCTTTAGATGTCGCCCGTTTATTACGATACCTGCATTGCCGGAGGAGTTATTGAATAAATTACATTGCCACGGAGTTAAGCCATTGTCTTCAGTGCACTGTGCGCTTTATGGTGTAAGTACTTAAATGCTTCTTTCCTCCAAAACTGATTTACACTAAGTCGTGGTAGTTTTATTGTAATCAAACATATCTTAAGCGTATGAAATAGGAGGCAACCGTGTGCTTTACAAAAGAACATTAAGACGCTTTAAGCGTAATGAGCTAGCCAAGCGTATGTTCTTAAGTAGCCTATATCGCTTTGCTGGTTCGTATAGCAAACGCACGAACTTGAACGAGGTTAACGTGTGCTAATAGAATTACCCACCGTTTCTGTCACGGCTGTGATTGCACCTAGGCATGGAGCTCAGCGAAGCCCTACTCGAAGAAAGTTACTGAAGCATACAGAGCTTAAATGAGAGTAAGAACGCATCCTGTACTTTGTTTCATTTGACCCGAAAAATGAAGGTGAAACCTGTGGTCCTACTCAAATAGCATATGCCTGTACCAAGTCCATGCGCTCATCAAAAGACCGGATATAAGCGAAATAATTGATAAAATAGCCTTTGCTATGAAATCATTTGCCTCGGACGTACACACTCTTGGACGGATAATAAATGGTTCCACCTATGCCTTCCATTCGAAAACTTTAAACAAATTCATGCAGATTTCCATGCCATTACTGGGAAATGTGTGTTTTCCAGAGTTAGTAATCGGACGTTTCTTTTCGCTTCGGGTTTCGTTGAACAGTGGGTGGAACAGAACACACATCACTCACAATAAGTGCTTCCTGAAGCGCCAACACGCAATTGAGAACATTGTGCGGCGCAAAATGAAGAATAATCGCCAACGGGATATTGTACGGTAAATATAATCCCTACCGTCCCCATGCAATGCGGGCGAAACAAAACAAACCTGGCACGCCACAACGCGTGATTTCAAGAGCAAGAAATATCGCCAAAGCAACGCAAGACTACTATTTTCCCTCACGCCACGCAATCCAATTACTCAACCAAGACGTTGAACAAATTTAGACAGCTTCAAATACAATTTTCCTCGAGAAATACACCAAAAGGGAGAACGACAACAAACGGCAATGGTTCACCGTGTGGCCAGTGTAAGCCTGAGCACCTCAATCTTTAACCTCACGGTCGTGGCCAGATCGTTTAGTAGGCTCCGCTGTGCAAGTGGTAGGAAGCCCTATTGGCTACTCTAAGAGGCTCAATGGAAGTAGCAGCAACACTGGAATCAGCACACCGTCCGTGGGGAAATCCTTGAGGCCATGGTTCAACGGCTGAGAGAAACGGCTACGCAGCTGGACTTCGTCTGACCCAGTCCAGGTGATACGTTGTCTGGCCTTTTGATCTCTCTCGATATCCCACAAAAATCCGTGAGTAAAGTGAGTTCAATCTGGGGCGAAAGCGTTTGATGATGGAAGCAATCCTTTGTGTATTGCAATCAAATAATTTATTCACCTGCTCTCCTGTATCTCACTTCGTATCAGCATTTTGGAGGAAATGAGAAGACATTCGGTTTGAATTTGTCATCGGTGATTGCACCAAAGATTAATGAACAGTGGTCAGTAAGAAATATTGGTGTTTCCTTGAGCAGAAACATCAAAAGATGCACAGAATCAGTTTTGATCGGAAATGCATTACAGAATGCCAGACGACACAATTTTTCTGATCTATGTAACTAATTTATCGCTATGGAATCATGCTTACACGATAAACACTCGACCTCACTGTCCTCTAATCCTGTAGGCGAACTCTTGTACAAGTAAAAATGAGGTCTCTATTCGCTTGGGAATGCACCAGCAACACATTCAGCAAGGTCATAGGCTCGTTGGTGCATTTTTACCGTATATTATGATCCTACTGGTGCACAGTGTGGTAGCTTATTTAATATGATAACGCCACTTATTAGAGCATCGTTTGATGGCGAAGGATTTATTATCCACAGCGTACCCTATCATTTCAAGCGTCTACAACCGAGGCTTTTCGCTTCGTCAGTGACGTTGAGACGGTGCATCCTGCATGGCACGTGTTCAACTCAGAAAGCCGATTTGGTCACTTCCTGACATTCTCGTACCACATTTTTCGAGCTTTTTCGGCTAAACCTTACTACAGAAACTGCTACGCCTGCTACCGAAACTGCTGTGACGAAGCAATTTTATGAAAACTGCATGCATCCGGTGTTGGAAATTTTCTTCTTCGTGGGACGCACTTATGATGAAGCGGTCGCAGTGTCTACCGTCGTCCAACGTCTGACGACCAGTTCTCGTCCGACTGCCGATGATAACCGATGATACCGACCGAAAACACGTCAACTGACATGGAAGTGAACAGTTTCCTGATTTCCTGAAACCAAGTTTTAAGGTTTTCTGATACACAAGTTTTTCACGGAATTGTCCTTTGCACAACTTCATGGAGCTGTCACTTTTTCGTTCAAATTTACCAGTTTATAAAATACATGTAAAGTCGTAGGATGGTAAAATATTCGTTAAATAATTTAAACAAGTTGAATGATACACATGTTAGGCTTTTTTTACTTTACATAACACTTTTCCCATTTTTCATCTACAATCCGTTCAAGTTTTATGTTTAATTTATGAAGTAAGCTGACTAAATCTGTGCAATGAGTTCAATTCAGGGATTCGTTTCAAAAGGATTTAAATGATATCTTAGGTAAAAAGAAGTTAACTTAGAAGCAATAGCTTTTCTTGGATTATTCTACTTGAGTCAATCAAAACATTCGAGATTGACTAGAATAATCTTAGAACAATAAAATATCAAACGATTTTCATAGAGCAAATGAACCGTACAAGTTTGGCTCGAGTTAACGATTTTTCTTTGAACGTGAAACGATTGAATATCCAATGACTTGTAATTTCCTTTAATCAAGAACTCAAATTTACAACATCTCATTCGCATACCAACAATTTGCAACCGTGCCACTTGCTCGACTTGCTTCATAACGAACTCAGAGGCGTTTTTTCTGTCCTATAGCTCAGACATTTCAGACACATTTTTTCCCTGCTCAGTATGATTCACTCGTCGATGGAAATGTGTAAAAGTAAATGACAAGGAAAAGGAATATAAATTGGCTCGAATTATCAGCAAAGCCAACAATCGATTGCATTTTGAGCTTATCAATCTTCATTTAAACGATGATTGCGAATTGAAAATGTTGGTGCGGTTTGCGATTTCGTGTCTTTTTCTTTGAAATCGATTACGTTTTTCAATTACCACCTTTTCTCTCTTGTCGTTCCAAAGCGAACGATGATGAGCCACTCAACGAAGGAATATCCAAATTATCTTCATCTCCTTTATTATTTAGATTATGTTTCCACCATTGCAAATCATTACCATTACAGCAAGCTTAATTGATTGTAGCAGTTTTATTGTGTCTTATTTTGGGAAATATTCCTGTATTACTGAGAACAGTCTACCATTTAGGTTGCTGTTCAATTATGTTTTTAGAGACACGTATTTAGACAATAACATACGATGGATATGTGTTAGATAAAGACTCTATTAGAAACACAACACTTTGGCTTTTACAGAGAAGATTGTGATACACAAGAACATGAGAAGTCTTATTATATTAGTTTTCTTTTCATATTTTATCGTTTATCTGTTGTTATAAAGCTCATAAAAATACTCATGTTAAGCTACTTTAAAACCGGTTTAAAAGCTCCAACAAACTTATCGATGAAGATTATGTAGGTATACAAAAGTTTAGAGAGGTAGAGAGTATGGGTAAACCGTATTATTGGCCATCAAATTGGCCTGCCATTCCACCGCCTTACTTGTTGCTATGGTGAGCTAGAAGATAAATATTCAATGAACATATCGCTTCACTAATTGCTGAGTCCGAACGATAGCCACTTACCGAAAAGGGGTTCAAACGGATAAATAGCCCTTTGTGTCGGTCCATTCTCCCTATCCAATTCACACGATTCCTTATTGTTTGATCGCCTTCGATATGACCCTAATATAGTGCATTGAACGCCTCTTCAGCAAATCGCCACCCTTCTTGAGGTTGTCATTTGAGTGGCTGCTAGCTTTGAATAAGGGTCTGGGTGAGCTTTCCACAGACGTTTCTTTATCAAACACTTGTCGCCGATACCCTTTCCATCCGAGTAAACTGTTACAGCACTTCTAATAGCAGCAAACAACTTAAGACTGAGGTGAATGAATAGAACATATAAGAAAAGTTATATATAAAATTTAAAATATCATTAGATCTTCACAAACATAACGCTATAAAACGATTTAAGATTGAGAGACATATTTTTAAAGCAACATAATTGTTTGAATCAATCGCTATGTTACAGTTTTTTCAAGTATTTTTATCCGGATTCTTGTATGTCCTTCAATTAAAGCGTCCTACCAGCGTCCTCAGAAAGACACTGCTGTTAACTCACCCATACAATCGCCAAACGTGTGTGAAACAAGCTGTGAAAGCAAGAATCACGTCCAAAATCTGCCCCTTCCTCGTACAGAAGGAAATAAAATTAGCAACAGTCACGATTGTAGCACGGAAGAAACTTTGCCTATGATTGTCATTCAGCAATTTCACTCCATCGTGGATGTAGCAGCATGGAAGCCGGGCTGGAACCGAACTGTGCACGAAAGTAGATAAACAAAGATATGCCAAAGTCGGCACGTGCTTCAAGTAAAGGAAGTGACTGTCGGTCACATGGAACACTTGGAACCTTGTAGAACAGGAAATAACAAACCGAATGAGTGGCCCGATTTATCCGATCTAGTCGATATTATCTTTACCGTACCTCGGAAGGCTGTGTCCAGCAAGTTGGGAGCAAAGAAAAAACGATGACGATCCGTGATTTGTTTAGCACTAATGAACACCGATCAGTCTAATTAAGTGTAACAAGTTGGGATTATCGAACGAACTTATTATTCGTTAGGCGTTGCTTGGTGCGTTGCAGTGCTTTAAGATTGTTTCTTATTAGATATTTTCTCGTCGGTGAGTGTGTTCGTTCGCGTCCTTATTGTCAAAGCAGCGTTTCGTATCTTTTATTAGTGTTCTTATCATTGACTCATGGAACAATAGGTCGCGGAAAATAATATGCTTTACACGGAGAGGCATAAAACTCCACGAGCATTCTTCCTTATCTTCCGTATCAACGCCACGAACCATGAATTAGAAACCAGTGGTAATGAAACGTTTCATTATTCAAATTACCTGGAACCTTTTCCCTTCCAAGCATAAACCACCACAATCGTTCCCAGCCCGAAGCCTGAAAGTTCATTTAATATTCGCTTTTATCCTCGGCTTTTTGATTTGTATCTTTGTATGCTTCATTTTTTCAGGAATGGTTTTACACCCAACAACAAACGGTTGCTTTACCTTTGCTTCGATATGAATGCTCTTTAAAGCGAATGCCTAACACAGAATTGTGGAGCAAATTTAGAGGTCCCTCTGTCTGCTTTACAGCTGTTGGTTCCACTTACAGCTCCAGACCGGCTAGTAAGAATTGCTATTCGTTCGGCAAGCTAATGCCGCGTGCTAACGATTTGTCCGCGCCACATCCTGAAGCTTAAACTTTAAGGCAAAAGGTATTATTTTGAGAGCCGACACACCTACCGCCCTAGGTGTGAACATCGTACCGCAACTGAACTTTTTGGAAAGCAGCCAAAGAACATGCAAGAAAAAAAGTTTGTGAGACCTCGCGGAAACGGAAGAATTGTGAGTATGCGGTCTGGTTTTCCGGTACCTGGGCAATTGAAGTCGTACTCAGTCCGAGGTGGAACTTTTTTTATTCCTTTGTTCTCAAGAAAAATGGGAAATTCTAACGTGGTTCTATTAACGATCGGATTTTCCGACCTTGCTCAGCTGGTGGAGAAATCAACTTTTTTTCCAAATTTCTTCCACAAAGCGCGCGTTACAGTTCTACTTATTTTTAATCGCGATAGTGAAGCCATGGCAGTCCGCTATCTTGACGGTACAAATTAATCGCGCCGTACGAATCATTACTGCCATGGCGGAAAGGTACGGGCGTGGCATGAGTTCGACCTTTTCCCCGTAGCTTAAACGAGGTCACCTTAAGCTTATGTAAATTGGTCGTCCATTATTGGTGAGAGTCTTCTTCCACTTGAATTTCTCGTCCAACTGCAAAAAAAATCCCTGCCCGACACAATATATCGCCATGCATGAGTTTTGGGGCGGCAAGAACCTTTAATTTCTGCCCGCTACTCCGTATCCCTGCTTGCTGTGGTCGTTTGCATGTTAAACGTTGGAGGGACGGCACAGAACATACGAGTGTCTTGACACCTTCTCGGAGCATAGCGTGATTCCAGCCGTACAGGAGCAGCATTTGCATTTGCGTCTATCTCAAAGGCAAATAGCTTATCTTAATTGAGCCTTTGCTTGCTTCTTTCATCCGGGTCGCGGTTTGCTACACACTCATTTCTAGCGTTAACCACACCGCCAGGCTAGCCGTATTGTGGTTTGTCTGAAATGAAATCTCACCAAACGGCGCGGTACACGTGATTTAACAATACTCCACGCTTTTTGGAGGTTCCAGCATTCTTTTCTGGTGAATTTTAGGCCAACCACATTTGCATGCCCACATCTATTTGACATGTCCATTTATATTCATTGTGGGCATTGCGAGCGATGAGCATAATCTGCACCGATGCAGATTGTGTTTCATGTTTTTTTTTGTAATTTGACAATCAGCCTTTAGCACATAAATTGCTCAACACAACAGTGATAATGATGGATTCATGTTCAAATTAAACGAAACCTAGATGGAACTAATGCGCAGTTGTTAGATGTGATCAGTGGAAGCGATTAATTATAAATATACGACACTATTAAAATAGCTTTAGACTTGTTTAGTCGAAGTTTGATTGTTAAGGATGTATATGTTTAATAGATGAGTTATTAATAGTTTTTGTGCTTCGATTCTCCACCATTATTTTATGTTCTATGTTTCGGTTTCTTATAATTCTACTTTGTTGATTCTATAAAACTTAAACAATGCAGGAACATGAAGAATTTTAAAATAAAATTATGTTGTTTTCAAGCTTAAAGCAGATATCCTATTAAAGCAGATATCGCCTTTTTTTTTGGTTTCATTTTTGTTTCAATAATTACGACCACTTCACTTCCATTTTACCCTGGAACAAATGCTCCAACATATTATCTAATTGCACTGGTCGAATTGCAATGCATCATTGAACCCTTCCGAACGCGGAACCTCATTATCTCAACCGTCGCTAGAGCACACGCCACCCACTTCCAATGAAGGGCCGCCGTGTTCCTAGAAAGTTTTTCAATTAGAAATTCTGTTAATGCTTATTACGCACGACAGCCTCTCAGCTACGTGCCTGGGTGTCCAGGAATCATAACAAGCTAATAGAAATCAAAACTTGTACCGCAGCTCCACGATCGACTCGGGATCGCATTCTCATCCAAACACCGTGCATTCGGTGGTTGCAGTACAGCAACATGACATCGCCCGCAGGGTTAGCGAGTGCAATCTTCCTTTTTTTATTTCCACAGTACGTAGTTTGTTTCGTTTTCGAGGTGGTGGTTCAGATTTATCCCGCTTTTTGTGTTCCTTGTTATGTTTTCGTTGTTTAGCTGCATCCATGCACGGACAAGTTTCTCCTTTACTACCCCATACCAGTGAGGCATAAAAACAGCGTGGTGAAAAATCGCGAAACTTCATCCACCGGAGCCGCAACACTCTTGGATTCGCATATTGGAGCATCTTCGCCAGTCAGTCTTCCGTTCGCATGACACCGCCACCGACACAGCGGATAGTGAAAGTTAATAAACTAATTTAAACTAAGAGAAAACTTTACTCCACCCGTTGCTAGATCTCTGGCCACCAGCTCGTGTCACACACTTGGGGTTGCTGGTTTTCGCGTTGCCCGTGAAGAGAGGAAGAATTAGTTCGCCCAGTTGGTGGTGTAAGAAGTATGGCGAAATTCTACCCCCATTCCCGTGACATTGTGGTGATAATTTATGAGTGCAGTTTTCATTCTGGCGTTATCTTTTTTGCCTATTTTAACTCCCCAAGCATAGCAATGTATGAAACTGGTATGTTTTCCCGCCGAGCCACCAAGTAAACAGGCAACATAATTTTTGGTCACCTTTTGTCAGCAAAACTAATGGCGATTTAACACATCCCAACACCACCCCGCTTAAAACATGTGTTCGATGACAGATTCACATTAGCTCGGTAAGATAAAACAGGCGTGCAAGAAGTGTAAACCGCTTCGAAAGACTTGAAAAAAGGAGTTTAAAAATAGTTTAACATAACAAAAGGTTTTCGGATAGTTGTATTTCGATGTCTGGTTTCTGGGGAGGATCAGACTGATACTGCTAGAATTGCAATCGTGTGTTGACGTGTCTTCGATCTGCCATCACATGATTGACATAAATTGGTCAGTTGATGGATGTATTCACACAAAAGGCAACTCGCTTTCTTTCTCCGAACTCTTTTCATTCCTTACCGTGGCACAAAATCCTTAGAAATCATGCATGTCAACTTGTTCCCTACACGATTGTTCGCAACCGGCAAAGATGGTGAAAAGATGCAGGAACGATTTTTCTAAACCGTCATTCCTCGATCATTCTCCAGCAACAGCCAGCTTGTACACAGTTGATTTCTCGTTTATTTTATTCGTCCTCTAAGCTTCTGACCATCCAAGTGCCAGGACGATTGCTTCACCAACTGTCCTCATAAGTGACCAGACCGGTGGCAGCAAATGCAGTGCACGAACTTAAGCCTGAATAGATCCGCTCTATTGAAATAGTTGTTGCAGAATGGACGCCGGTGGTAGTGTGTGTCCTTGCAAGCATTCCATTCAAGGCACAATTGTAAAAGATTTACAGGAAGATGTCAGAAGAAGAAAGCGGAGGTGAGCGAATAAGGTGAGTGTGGATCGGTATGAATTTATCCTACCATACATCAACGTCATCAGGGAAATGGATATATACTAGCATGAATATACTATGGTTGCAGCAGATCTAGTGTACGGCACAATCCTTGCCCCTTTATTTAAGGCTCTTTTCCCAGTGATTTGATATTACTTTGCATAAATTGCACTCCCAATCGTACGACTTGTGTCTTTTAAAATAGCTCAAAGAACTGCTTAACGATAAGTCCTAAATGGCAAGAGTATATTTATTCTACTTCGGAGCATTTATGATTCTGGCAAACTTTGGATTACCATATCAACCTTTGAGGGTATCGAAAATAATTCATGCATGCCGATAATGCCAATACAAATGCAATCGGAATTATTCGTACGCTTGGCAGGCAAAACTTTAACTTCACTTTGTCGGAAAGCGGACAGCGAACCATGCATCCTGGCTGTGCGAACTTCATCGAGCAATAAAGTCCGAGAATATGGAATAAGGAAACCCTGCTGAAGAAATACCGGAGCCGTCGGTTGTTAGCATAGCCTCAAGGTTTTGACGTAACCATGCTCAGATTTTGTAAGGAATTTTATTATTCTGTCAGCATATTACTTTTAATACCCTCATTACCTTCCGTCGCTACTTCGTTTGCTACTGTTGCGAGGAAAATATATTTGTTTTTGGTGTCGCGCTTGTCTTCGCGCGTTGTTCCAGAATGCCCGGCAATGTGAATCACAAAAGCTTCAACTCGTCCATCTAATCCTTCACTTCATCCCAGGTTTGCAGCATTTGGTGTCGGCTGCAGACAGGGCAAGAAGCCCCAAAGTGAGATATTCTTGCTTTCGGCAGCTTTCTTAAGCCGTTTTCAAACGAAACTCACACACACACAGTCGCTCTCTCTTTACAAAAGCACACACGATTCAGCTCGGCTAGGCTACACTTAATTGCTGATGGCGCGATAACATTCACGTCCTATTAATTGCTTATTTATCGCCCGCTAAGCATCTTATGTCATCTTCTGATAAACGGCAACATTAAAAAGAAGCCATGTCTGACACTCGGTTCCAGAATGACTCATCACACCACGAAAAATATGGGAAGAAAAGTTTCAGTTTCGGACTGTTTTGTTGAGGTGCTGTGTACATATATCACCTTTAAAAAAATGTATGTTATTTATTTAAAGAAAACTTATTTCTTTAGGGGGTAAAAAAATAACTACAAAATGTTTCAAAACTAGTACTTTTCAAAGCTAAAGAACTCGTTCATAATGTAGATAGTAGTTTATTCCGTGAAGAGAAATTAACACAAACGCTGTTGTTGTTTTTGCAATGGTAAACTGTTCTTTTTAGTTATGTTATTAAATTCAAGATACAAAAAACCAAATAATCCCTTTTTTATTTTTTCTATTTATCATATCTGCTGTTCAAGTAGTTCTTTTAAGTTCATGTGTAACATTTAGAACTTGGTTTTAAACTTTCCTTTAAACTCAAATATTGTAATACATTTGTCATCGATTTTCAATATTAGTTATTATTATAATTATTTCTAATACTCCGTCGTTGAAGGTCATGTACGAATCATAAAGGCATCCAAATCGTTTTTCGTATCCCATATTGATTGAAAGGGGATTTGTTTTTATCTGGGATGACAAATGTCTCTCAATTTGCTCCGTAATCAACCGAAACGTCCGAAACGGTCAAAAGCACTGGGCGCCTCCATCGATGCATGGCTGTAGCTATCGGGTATAGCTTGATCATGGATATCCTGCATCCGAAATGAAACGTTTCATAAGAAAAATGTAACCTTCCAATGATCTCCAATCTCATTCCTTTCCACTTCAGCACGATCATCATTCTTGTACAATAACGACTCCGTAGGGCTTTGTTACCTCTCAAGCGATACTGACCATTGTCAACTTTAGAAACTGTTCCAAACAAAAAAGCAACCAACTCAAGAAAAACACTTGCTTGGTAACACGTGTTGTTGATGTCGGTGTAAAATTTGAAAATATTTCACTAGCTGTTCGCCCGTTTTCTTCGCACTGTGTTGAGCTATGTTCCGCGTCAAATAACCGGAATTTAGTTTACAATGAACATTTACAAGGACTCGTTGCATCGTTTGGTGCAATGCAAGCAAACAACCAAGAGGGACACTGATGTCCGGTTCAGTGATTGCTCTGTTGAATAGAATGAAGTGTATTGTGCTGTTGCAGGACGAACATGAATGAAACATAAATCGACATTATGTACGACGCGACCGAAACATTGATTATGGTGCTCTTTCCCATGTTGTTTTCTTTTGCTAGACTTTTTACCACGCATTTATTCTTCCAGCAAAACTGTCCGATGTGAAGGTATCTTGGCAAATGTTGTTTACTAAAATGGCAAACCAAAGATATCCGGTTATCTTCCCAAATCATCCAGAACTGTTCGAGAAAGTTTCCCTGTCCAGCACGTCATGCACCAACAGACCGTACACCCAGCAGGACGCTGTTCCTTTGCTTGCATCGGATGTTGGTTCAACCCCCGTAACGCAAGAAAAGAAACATCCTTTCCGGTGGCTAGAGATAATTTCGCCTTCCGGCATGTGTGTGTGACAGGATGACCACCAGGTTGGTCGGATGGTTTGCCGGCTTTCCGTTATCCGCACATCACACCTGATACTAACTGAACGAGACTGTAAGATGTCAGAAAAGTTTTTACGGGTCGCTTCCGAAGAGCAAGTTTTGTAGTCAAACAGCCAAAGCGAAGGTGTAAAGAGCAAGCAAATATTGAATCTTTTCCTTTGATTTTGTTGTCCTTTAAGGACAGGAACTGCTGGACACGCTCTTTATTCTTTCCGAAATGGTTTCTTTAAACCTATTTTGACTAGAGTTGGAGTTCGGTTTATGGAAGAAATAGTCGTCGATGTTACATCTTACATGTTGTATGATTGAAGATACTTTAGAGTAGTGACAACGTTGAACAATTTTGTCTTCGTTACAAGAAATCACATAAAGATCATGTGAGAATGTATGCGTTGTTAGTAGCAAGGGAAATGGTATTCACAACGCTATTAGAATCCTTTGTATCCAAGATGAAAATTTCAAAATTTTAGTCAAGTTTTGAAAGCTCTCGATGCGCGAGTGAAATTGAAATGGAATCCTAAAATAGTGCTTTAAAATGGACCAACGTTACAGTATGTTGTTCGATAGCACAGACTTAGCTCTAAATGCACTTGAAAGTTTGAAAATAGTTTTTACCAAAAGCTGATACCATCTGTACCAAAAATAGAGAAAGAAGTTGAAGTTGGTTTAATCGATTATATGAGGAATGCTCTGAAAAAAGGCATTATTCATTCTTCTCTTACGCGTTGAACTGATGGACAAACAAACGATGCCTTAAACTTTTAATTTTAACAATCGTGAGTATTTTTGAAAGATAGTTTTCGTGTAGAAAATAATAGCTTTATCTATCTTTTACCCTTATTTTCTTTAATTTAAACAAGCTGGCCTTACAAACACCTTCAACGTCGTCGGTGTCTCATTTACCATACAACATAATGAAAACTCCACCATCTGATTTAAGCCTGACACTGCCGGTGACAATTTACGAGCGTCACAGTGAAAATATTTGATTGAAGACGCTCGTTTGGTCCGACGCTTCAACATCAAGAGCTCTTCGTGTAACGAACGCTTTAGGCCATACCACATCCTACTGCACGGAATAATATCCTGCGTTTGGTTCGGCCGCACCGAACGTGAAATGGAAGAAATGTGATGAAAATTTTCGGCGATGATAAAGCTATATTGTCAACCCGTGTGACGCTTGCCGAGGTAACGAGAGGCTTCGATATTAAACCAAAACTGGGAGGAAGGCGTCTAGCAGCCGGACGAAGTCAGCACGCTCGTTTGCTTCCGTGTGAAGGCTTATACGCTGTTTAGCTGCGGCGTTGTTCCGTGCTGCTTCTGGGGAAACTGTTGATGCTTGTGGGAAACAACCTTTACAAAGCGTTGGATTTAACCTTGCGTGCACTCCCATGTCCAGAAGCCGAGCCAACTGCATCTCGTGCTTTTGCGGTGGGTTTGTGCTGCGGATATGAAGCATTTTCCTAAAACCCGGGGATGTATGCTACTTTTCATGTAATGGCTCACCCGCTTTCGCTGCTTCGAAAACAGCCACTGTGGCTACAGCAGTTGAGACTCTGGGAGAAGTTTTCGTACTCAGCGCTTTCGACAGTCATCGATTGGACGGGTATATAACCCTAGTGCCTGCAGTTTTCATCATCAGTATTGGTGGTTGTTTTGGTGTACTTGATGCCTTATGAAAGTTTTTTTCCCTAGGTGTCTTTTGTTGTTGTTGTGCATTATTATGTTATCTTATATTCTTTTATTGGTTTATACAATAAATTCTTATAAACTTTATTTAATATAATAATGAAGTGAATGTCATCCTTTACTCAATGTATGAACCCTTTTTTAAATTATTAGAACCAAAGAAAATGATATATTAGCACGCTGATTATACTTACCTTTAATCTCTTTTGTGCGTCTAGACAAAAACGATGTAGGTGTGTTTCGGAGAATGTTCGTGTTTGCTTCTTATCTTCATCGCAAATACGAATCAGGGTTTGTTTATATACTTCAAACATTTTCCCTACCCATAATTCTACGATGAGCGAATCATGAGACGCATGTGCCGGATATCAAGTGGTGCGTATAGAAAACGCCGCATTCGCGTTATAAATAGCAGCCGGTAGAAACGGTACGCAATCATGATTTACCAACTGTTCTTTTGTCACGCAGGGTGCAGATTTTTCCGTGTTGATTAACATTAATTAATACGTGGTGTATTCATTTAGCTAACAGGCAGGATCGATACAATGGTTTGAAAGTTATTTACCGTTTTATTTCATGGAAATTGTAATATAATCTTTAGTAAATCAAATTTTATGTTTAGAGAAAAAAGAGCTTTACAAAAATAATGTCAACGTTTATACTAATGATGGTTCTTTTTCAATAAGATTTCATATTGCAAATGGCCGAAAATTACACCCTTTTACGTTAAGCAACCGACGTGTTGCCATGGTATTAATATTTTGCGTAGAGCATGTTCTTCGTAGCAATTTAATAAAATTTCGATACTCTGCTCATCGAATAACAGTTCGATTCCACGTATTTTTATGTTAACAATCGTCCAGAAAACTTGCCCAACATGTGTGCTCTACGAAAACTGATTCAACCATTAACAAAGTTCAGAATCTTTTTAGCTACGAGTGAAACGTCAAAGATGGAATACGTTAAGAAATATATTACAGCATGCAAAGAGACTTTGGTCAATTTGAAACTGTATAATGAGCCATGGTGAGGACTGACTATCCAACTATGCGGTAACAATAAGTCTAGTAAGCCAAACATGGCAGGCATGACCAAAGAGGTCGTTAGGCCAAAAAAGAAGAAAATGAGCACCTTATAAACATAAAAAGTGATATACTTCCTCTTTCAACATATGTATATCCTCATATTTCTGATAACTCATTTTCTACTAAATTTTGCTAACAATATCTTTATAAAAAATGAGTTTTAATCACTCTCTATCATAGATATAATTGTTGTTCTCTAGAACTCTGCATATCAACTTAATTTCATCAGTATTGGCATTCATTGTACATACAGATATGTTGGAATAAAGTATGGTTGAATACGAATTACAAGGAATGTGTAGTTCAAACATTTATCCGGTGACTTAAAACAATGTTACGTCAAGAAAACTATTTTGAAATTTAATTCGGAATCTAATGAGCAACGACACTTAAAGTAAAACAACAGAGTGGAAAGTTCTAGTACACTATTGATACAGCTCTAATATGATATTAATGAGTAGAATGATTCTACATGACAAATCTACTTCCATGTATGTAAGAAACTAAATATTTATCAATCATTTGTTGGAAGCACGATAACAGTTCCACGAAGAAGGAACCTAACCTTCACACATATTAAAACAAACGCTACCAGATCTAAAATGTATCCTCAGCATCCGTTCCGTGTTCCCAGCACTGTTCATTCCCGGTACAACAATGCTCCTGAAACCATTCGAAATGAACATTTCGTTGCAAAAGTGAATGTCACTGGCAACCGTGCAGGAGACTGCTGTTACTCGCTTAATACCGTGTTTCATTTCCGGATACACAGTTGTGAGAATTATTGCGCACCCGGAACTTGTTGACATAAGGAGCAAATTGTATCGAAACAGTTCCATTGTCACTTTGCTGAATCATTAATCTCGCTTAGCGGCCATAGTAACTGCAGTGCGATGGTTCAGGCATGGCATGTGAACACTAGTGCATCCCGGAACATATTGCCAGAATGATATGAGAGAAAACCATCATCAACCGGGGGCTCCATAAATAACGTGTGCAGACGTTAGATGGGTCATGTCTGTTCAATAGGCTTTTAATTATCTTTCTTAGCATTTATGTTACTTTGAACGATAAGTGAGACAGATGATTTATTACAGTGTGCCATCTAGTTTGAATTAGACCTTCGTTTCGTTATGTTTCCTGTCATCATAAGCTCACATTGTTTGGAGGGTGAATCAGAAACTGATCAACAAGGTCTGAATGATGTAGCGATTATCGCACCTCGCTGAGGTTAAAAAAGCATGATAATTGTTTAAGGATGCTACGCAATTTTTATCTTTCTTGATTAGTACAAAATGTTCTAAAATACATTGATTCACTAAAGACAACCCAATTTCAAGAAAATTCCAAAATAAGTTTCACGCTCCATCAATATTTTGTAGTATCTTTTACTTCGCACTTCTTCTTATTCTTTGGCACTACAACCTCTGTAGGTCTTGGCCTGCTATTTATAGCTTTCTATGACTTGTGTTTTTACCCGTAGCTGAATAGTCAGTTCTGCGTACGGGGAGGCGGTCCGCCAGGATTCGAAACCCGGTCCTGCCGTGTGAAGACCGGCGCCGCTATCGGATACACCACCGGGCCGCCCAGTTACTACGCACACCTTTTGAAAAAACTCATCTAGCTAAGTACAAAAATCTAGCAAAAGTACAGCCATGTCCAAATTTCATTCAATGCTATAGAACTAACAAAACAAAACCTGGACGTGGAGAAGATTTATTGATGAGTGTAGAAATGAAGTCGCGAACAGCTGAAACCCTGACACGGTAATTTCCAATTGGCTAAGGTGTGGCTTGCACGCTATAACTCTACGTACCGAGCTGTTAGTTTTGCGGTTTTCCTCCATTTCCGTAGTTCACTCACGAGACTGATATACATAATGGACCGTTCTATCGTTAACCACGATCGTTCTCGTTTTCACATGGCCTTGTTGTGTTGTTGGTGGTTAAGGTAAAAACGCACAGCTATAAACCCGGTTGGTTTGGTGTCGAAAGTTGACGTGTAGAGGGAATAACACACAAAACAAACGAACAAACGAAGAAACTAACAGACAAAATCAATAAATAGCATCATCATCATCAGACTGGGCAAGATATTTTGATAAATTTGTGTGACCAAATCATCGCGTCGTGTGCAGGATTTGTGTCCAAAATATTGTAACACGGCTCCAAACAAAAACAAATTCTACAAATGAATGACACAGTATTACCGGCATTACGAGAGTATAAATCATATTTAACAAACTTTGTGAACTCTACAACGGTATGAAAGAAACAAAAATAACAACTCTTTCAACAATAAAATAATAGTGCTTCAATGTGCTAAATATATAACATTACATATTACATATAACTTTACATTAATTTAAAGCACTGGTTTTTAATGTCGTATCCTAAGCATAATCCCTTTCATGGAAGTTTATTAATTTCTGGAAGTTTTTTAAGCTTTTCTTAGGCATCACTTTAATATTCGTACATATATCAATATACGTAACAGTACTTTTACAACATATTTTTTTACAATAGCTTCTCTGTATACAGCTTTGAAAAATTGAAAATTTAATATTTCAACTTTTTATACAAGTTTTACAATCAGTAATAATCACCATTTCATAACATCGATGGTTGTTTATAATAATCTTTAGTCTGTTTAAATAATTTTTTATAATTGTGTACATATAAGGCAAGAATATTCATTACCGAATAAATGAACTCATTGACAAATGATGCTCTGCTCTTAATGAAGATAGATGTTAAAAGCGGAGCTAGACTGTTTATAATGACTGCATTGAATGGGGCACGCTATCTCCGATTCCAAATCCTTTCAAGCCAATGATTGATGAACGCAACGGGCCTCTGTAAAGTCAAACGATGGTAGCATCGGGCATTTCATCACATCGCACCGGACAGCTTATTGGCACCATTCATCCGAATGTAAAACCTCAAAATATGATAAGATCAACAAAGCAAACGAAGATGGCTGCTAGAAAAAGGATGTGCCAGTAGGATACAGACTAGATATGACCTTTTATTTATTCACAAGCTTACACTGCTGATGAAAATCGCATAAGCTGTAGTTAAATCCCTTATGGTGGCAGAGAACTGTAGAGTTTTTCAACGAGCATCGTATTTGGTTAGTTTGCTCGGGCGTCGTACCAAATCTTTTTTCCGTTAAAGAGTTTACATAAATCAAGACGCTGGTATCTGTCACTCTTAGATCCGTCAGTCAAACAATTGTTTGAATTTATTATTAGTTTTTCGATCGTATTTAAATATAATAACAACAAAGATAGATGTACAAAAAACAACTTTCGTCTCTTTCTGTTAAAAGTTGATTCAAAAGCTGTAACCAATAATTAATGTTAGCATACCAGCTTTACCAGCGTTGAAACCACAAAGCGTAAACTCCTTATCTCAACTGGTGCATGGGTACGCGTCTTTTAATTCACTCACTGGGTTCAGTGAGCACTCACCGGGTTATCTCGGGAAAGTTTTTCAATTAGTAACTCTGTTTATGTTTATAATGCATGACATCGTCACAACTAAATAAAAAGTTGAAGAGTAACAGTGTAAAGAAAACTTTACACGTGCAGTATAAAACAATGGAGCATTAAACATACGATGCATCGCGATCGTCTGCGGTTTTTGAATCATTTGCAAATATGAACCTTAGATATGAACCGTAGTTGCTTATTTATTAAAGAAATTTAAATATTATCAATTTTTGATTAAAATAACAGGTTGAATGGAATGTGAAACGAACCAATTCGGTTTGATAGCAACAATAACATTCTAAATGAGCTTATACTTATTTAAACAATACATTTTACAAGTAACAGAGTGTAAAAAGTAGTGAAAATATGCGATATTTCATACATCCTTTGCGAAGAGTATTTTAGCAATGGGATATCTTTACAGATTGAGTCCTTCCTTGTTCACCATTTTCACATGTTCACCCTTAGATTTCTTTTGTTTCCTATCGAAGTTTTCCCTCAATATAGTTCTTAGACCAAATGGTGCTGTGAAGCCAAAAGTTATTAATAATTCAATGGCACCGGTGTTAGCACTATGGAAGCCCTGGTTTCAATGGTGTAGTGAAAAATGTCGTTTTCTTTTGCTGGAACGAAGCTTTGATATATCATCGCATGTTATACTGCAAGCCACGTTAAACTGCACTGAAAGTTTAAAAAAATGTGCTTCCTCTAACGCGCATTAAAGTGAAATGACAATCCATTTGAAATATGTAAACGAACGATACCGGGCGGTACGTAACATAATGAAAATTTATGTCATTCTATTGCGCACAAAAGCTTTCGATCATTTTGGAGTGATTATTTAAATAAGTGAAAATACTTATCTGGAAGTTTTGTGTGGTGCATCGTAATTCAAACAATTTTGAGTCATTTTTATAAGAGTTTTTTTTATTACACAAAATTAAATCTTAACCGTTTATAAAACTCGTTTGATTTCCATGAACATATACAGTTTTAAGTTATGTACCTGAAAGAAAGGATTGTAAAATTAAATAATCCCAATGCAATTTTTAACGCGGTAAAAAGTTTTGTTTCAAGCTAAATCAGAAAACAAAACTTGCTCAATAAGACGTGAAAATAAGGCCTAGATCAAAATGTGAAATAAAATGAGACACTACATAAAAGCGATTTTCAATTGTCTTCGTCAATAATTGAAACTCTCATTCGGTCCGTATCGGTTTTATGAGCCACAGGAGCGTAGTTGTTTGTTTTTTTTTTTGCTGAACATTATGGCGTTCGCTCACATGTGCCATCAACCCATCAATAAACCAAACGATTGAGACGTACGCAAAAATATTGAGATAAACCTTTCTGAACTAGCCGGAACAGAAAAAAGAAACAAACGATAAAACTACGATACGATGTTCTGACATAAAATTAAACGACCAATGATCAGCTCATGTGTCCATTGGGAAATTCAAAATAAGTTTAACTGGAATGAAAATTGTTACCGAAGTTGAAATTTTGCAAATAAGCATCATTTACTGAATCAATGAAAATGCGGCTTTGTTGAGAAATTTGATTTTTTCTAAATAAAAACAATTACAATAAAATTGCAATCTTTTTCTAGTTTTGCAAATCATTCAAAAGAAAATTCCACAATCAACTAAGAGATATCACTGTGTGTGGTATTCACGATGACGGACGATGTTTCGCATCATATTTTCAACGAATCGGCAAAGTTTTTTCGTTGTAAAACCTGCTTGTATGTTTCGGGAAATAGATCATATCATTGAATCGATGACGAAGTAGATGCTGAGTCTCGCTTTCTGGTAAAAATATATCCAAATCACATTAGACATTAAAAATCAGACATATTCTTTATTTTTTATTTATTTCTTCGAACTTGAGTCCACTTTGATAATAAACTACTTTTTGGAGTCGCAAGAATATTCAATTCATTAATTTATGTTTTTAATTTTTAAACAACTATATTGCCATTCTTGAACAAATGTAAAAGAGTTGTAAACCGTTAAGATGTCAACTCATTAAGAGGATATGAACAAACAGAAAACAGTGCCTTAAAACGAATATAAAGCTGGTCTTATTATTTCGCCTGTCACTGTTAAACAAATCTTGTTTTCTCGTATATCACAAATACTTACATAAAACTTGAAAATACTTAAAATCGTTAAATCAAACTCATATGCCTTGTAGTTATTACATATTTTCAAAATATAAACCCCAGTCCCAATAATGGTGGTTTTTTGACAAAATAATCTCAATATGGCCATAGAAATTGATGAGGATTGATAGCGTTCCATAGGTGCAAGAGAAACCATCATATACAACCCACGGCTAAATTTACACCGCAGCAGTACCATGAATCATTCACTTTGCTGCTTTCTATTTTGCACCCGTGTAAAGCATCGGCTATGATGGGCAGCAAAAAAAACATCGCTTTTAGAGCGGTACATAGCAGAGCACATGATGACATTTGCAGTGGTACCTGTGTCAAATGTGAGCTATAACCACCCCGGTGTTATAGTGTATGCTTTATTACGATTATAACCATAAACTTCTGTTTATTCTAATAAAGGCAGCAGCGGACAATAAATATTGATTATGGCGGTGTGCGATTTCGCCTTACTGCTACACTAGAAAAATTCTCACATCCACGACTCCACGGCGACGATAACGAGCGGAATCTGTTTTACACTTGCTTTTTTCAATCCCATTTTAAGCACTGTATGCGATTGCGCATCTGCTATGATATTGCTTGGGAAGTCTTCGCTAGCGCTTACATGCATATTGTCTCCTTTTTTCGACCGCAGTGTATATCATAATAGTTGGAGTCGCATTTGAAATAAAAGTTATGATATTGAAATCAACAGATATTTATAAACAACAAAAAAACAAAGTTGATAAAAGTTTCTGTATAGTTTTGCTCCTCGCACGAACGCCTGTCCTGTGATTATGAAGCAATTATGATATGCTACAGCTACAGAACACCGCAGATAACAGTATGGAAGTGTTGCTTTGTAGCAAACAGAATGTCGTTCCTCTTCCGGCTCAAATGTTTTCCCGGAAGTCTTGTTGTCTTAGTCGATGATAGTGAATAAAATGCACAACAGCGTCGGTATCGTGGTGTTGAATTACGTTCTTTTTGTCCATATCAATGCTTATGTTGCGTTTGTATTGAACAATTCCGAACGGTGCCCATCGTATTGGGGTAATAATCTACTTCCCACGAACGATATAAGCTTTCAAGGTTCGCTGACTTACGTGGAGTTGAACGATGTCGGACTGGAGGCAACGGATGGGATCGATCGCAACAATGGATTGTGCATGAAAACATTCGTCTCATACGCATACAGTCAGCTCAACGTAACAATTGTGTGTAACGAGTCTAACAGTCGCAAACGTCAGGCTGGAGTGTTACATTTACGGTCGGCGAAAGAGTACGTGAAATATATTCTTTTGGATGATGCGCTTGAAATTTTGATTTGTGAACCATCGTCCAGAACAATGGGTGGCTTAGCGGTGAATAAAAAGTTTCCATTGCTAATGGCTCAATACATAAATATTTCTACAGTAAAGTATGAGAATGCTTGCAAATGTAATAGCCACATTGAGATAATAATGTTTTTAAGCATTGCCATAAGTGCTCCGAAACGAAACCTTGAAATAACTAACACGATAAAGCGCAAGAAGAAAGTGAAACCTACAGCAGTTTGGTTAATTGTTGTGTTACTTATGATTTTCACATCATTTGGGTTTTGCTGGTTTATTTAATACATCTTATAAATGAATGGTTTCTAATATTTTTTACTATGAAAAGTTAAACGTTTGATGTTCTCTAGTTTTTAATAAAATTAATCTCATCATCATGCAACCTTTGAGCAAAAGAAATGTTTATAAACAAATGCTTTATCTCATAGTATTCATGTGATATCACAGTGTACAAAAGGACCGGTTCGAAAATGGATTAAACTGATAGGTAGTGTTAAAGGTTTTGATGAAATTCAGAAATAATAAAACTGTTAGCACCTCACACTTGTTTGTCGGAGTACAATAGTAATGGTAGGTCCTTAATTTGAACATAATATTATATCATTTCATCAGTTAGCGTTCCATTCAATTGCGCCACATTGGACATACCTCTACTAAAAGTTAAGTTTCAGTTCCTAATGATAGGAAAAGAGCTAAAAGCATAGTTGGAAGTTCTACTCCCTCGTAAAACAAATCTCTATTTACAATAGCTTCTGCGCTAGAAAAGCATTAAGGCCATAACGTGAAATCACCAGACCCATAATATCTGTAATATCGGACGCAACTGCTTTGGCATCGTGCATAATGTTGCTCAAAAACGCACTGTTTTGTTTGGCTATGTTAACTCACACAGTGCACGGTGCTTGTGATGTATCAATTGAAGCGGAAGCACCTGATGAGGATTTAAATCTTTCGGGAAGTCTGTCCTCTATGAAGATGGATACCATGGATCCTGCATTCCAGCATATAAACGACACCATCCTTCGCTGCCTAAAAGCTACCTTACAGTTCATGCCACCTATTATGAGAATAATATTCACCTGCCAGAAAAGTTATAATACTGTTGGCGAGAAATTATACATCGATTGGAATGCATCAGTAGTGAGACCAACGTACCACCGTACTTATAGTGCTACAACACGCGAGGGAGTGTTTCAATTAAATTTTTGTAATGCAAACAAAAACACAAATGGATCACTAGCCATTCGTTATGCGGACGATAACAATGAAGCAGATTACAGTTCTTTGGTAAAATCTTACAACGTGAAATGCAAGTGTGATGTTGATATCGCAGTTATTATTTACTTTACCAAACATAGAGTAACACAGAAAAAATACGTAACTACAGCCCGGAATCCCCGTGCTGTGGTGGTGGTTGTTTCGCTATTTGCAATTATCGTTATCGTTTATGCGGTTTATTCAAAACTTTATAGCAACTGAGTATGAGTTCAAGACAAGAGTAAATTAAATAGCATTCGTTTATAAACATTAGTTTATAGCATTCGTTTTATAGCGTTTATTTTATACTGAAAGTTATAAAGTTCTCGAAGGAAAAGATCGTTACAGGTAGGATCAATTGACGATCAGTAACATAGTCACAAGCCATCAGTTAGCAAAAGCTAGAACATACAAAAAAAAAAACACTTAGTGTGAACTATTTTTAAGAAATATGACACTAGCCGTTTGCGAACAGAGTGTGTTAAAGAACAGAATGGTATTATTATTTATTTAATTTAAGTCATCTTGTTGTTAAACCAAGAAAAGAGATGTTTTGTTCCACGAACAACTTTAAAATGGAACGTATCGCTAAATGACAGATCGTTCCGACATGGAAATGTAAACATTATATTCAATAAAACATTATTTATAAAAGGATGTGTTGTTTTCGGACATCTTAATGTGATACTCATTAAGGGCGGCCCGGTGGTAGATGCGACAGCGGCGCCGGTCTTCACACGGCAGGACCGGGGTTCAAGTCTCATCTGGGCCGTTACCCCATAGTTGAGGATTGACTAACCAACTATGCGGTATCAATTAATCTAGTAAGCCAGAAATGGCAGGCATGACCTTAAGAGGTCGTTAGGCCAACAAAGAAGAAGAAAGAATGTGATACTAAATAACCACAAAACAAGGAAACTGTACTGATACTGGGTTCATAAGCATATCTAGAATTTTGACATGCTCATGCTTTGCTTACCGATACCACCAAACAACTGTGTTTCTGAAGACAACGAAATGAATCTCTCTAGTAGCCTGTATCACGATATTCGATGACATTATGACGATATTTGATCACATTACGATGTCATACGCGCCAGAAACTTAAATGGTGTGACTGGCATCAAATCCCATAAGGGCCGTCTCTGATATCTAAGATTGACTATGTCTACTCAATCAGACTATGCTACTTATCGTTTTATTCAAGAAATCCTGAACTGACAATCTAAAACCGTTCGAAGCTCTAGTGCCAAAGAAGAAGAAACAAATGGTAATGATTTCACTTTTATGACGCAACACACCATCTTACTTTGTTTGAATCATCGAAAGATAGCTTAATAGCTATTTCGATTACTTCACTTGGCTAATGTTTCCAGGAACAAAAGTAAAAATATAAATTGCATTCAATACCAAAGTTACACTGTAAGCATTGAACCATTCAGTTGTAAGTCACGTTAAGCTTTCTGTCATTTATGTGATCTCCAGACCTAATCCATCCAGCATTTCTAACAGTTGTAACGTGTCGTTTGTAGTCCTCGGAAGATATGTTACTTATCAAAAAAATCACTTCGTTGGCCATCATTGCTCACACCGTGATCAGTTCTTGTGATGTTACAACAGCACCAAATGAAACCGAGTTCGAATTTACTGGGTATATAACACACTTTCAAATGGACAGCATGCACACAATATTTCAGCAAACGAACAAAAACATTCTGCACTGCATGGAAGCACAAATACGTTATTTAAAACCGGTGATGATCATGATATTCAGCTGTAACCACATCCGTAGTTTATTGCCAGCATTATCAACTGTCGAATGGAATGCATCTCATGTGAGACCTGTATATACTCATCACAAAGATCCTACCACACAAGAAGATGTCATAGAACTGTATGTTTGTAGTCCAACCAATAATACAAACGGGTCGATCACGATGCGTTACGGAAAGAGCCATCAACAAGATGACGTTAACAAATTGTTAGAGAAGCCTACAAAATGTACGTGCAATTTTAAGCAATATTTGACCATTCACTTTCCGGAAAATGCTTTACAGCCTGTATTACAAACGACAACCAGGGCCAAAGTAATAGGCTTGCGTCATTTAATCGAGCTAGGAATTGTTTTGATGTGTGTTGTTGTCGCCATCGCGTTCGCAATTTGTTCAACGTGTGGAGTAAATGTACATATCGCTTTCAAGAAACGAGAAAGAAATTTAGAATGATATTAAATATGATGTAAAGCAGCTGCTATAAAGATTTGACTCCTGTTAATCAATCGTCCTAATCGTAGAAATCATACGGCTGCAAATAAACGTGAAGAAAGATTTTCTCTGAGCCGAACTACTCGCATCACCACATTTGCCTCTTCTCGATCTTACCTGATCGGCAACGATGGTCGGTACGAAAGGAAGCGGCCGGTGTACGTTGTCTGTTTCGTTGCCAAACTTTTTAAACAATCCGATTCCCTGTTCCCCTTGGCTGCAATTAACGATGGCGTTTTTGAACGATTCATGTCCCTCGATACACTTTTGACAGAGCATGTGGCAGAGTATCAGGAAAAAAAGAGCAACAAACAACAAGGTAAGAGAAACATTTTCTACACAAAACTTTGAACGCATGCTGAAAGTATTTTATGCAAACTTCCTACCTGTTCGAAGGTGGTGCGGAAGTTCTTCATGAGGCATCCCACTACCGCAAATGCCTTTTTGGGAGGCAGTTTTTTAAGAATGCAACCGTGCAAAATGTTCAGCTGACATTCTCGGGGTCCGTGCTGGCAATGAAATTTGGGCTGTTCGTTCGGTGGCTCTTCAACCTGCAACGGAATGGCGAACACGTTTTTAGCTGTGCATACGCATAGCTGAACGGACGATAAATACCCAAGCCTTGCCGAATGGGACCAGCCGCAATTTCATTTCTTTCTCATGTCGCAACCAGGACGGGACCAGTTGATGGGTGATGAAAACCATGCTGTCACTGCAGAGCGCTTCGTAGTAGATAGTGATTGGTAACTTATCAGTCTTGTTGAGAGTGTTTGTGCTCTGGTTGGAGGCATTTTGTGTTGATGTTGGTTTGATCGCAATGGAATAGTAAAGCATCGTTACTGGTATCAATAAAACCTTCGTAAAATTACATTTGCTTTTAAGCTGCAACGCAACGAATGAATAAATGTGGAATAACGAGAATTCTATTTAACACGAGGGACGTAAAATCTGTTCGAAATGAAGGCATTTTTGAAGACACTTTTGCGCATTTGGCATCAGTTATAAGATCAAATATCAACTTTTAGATTAAACTTTAACTCAATAACAAGTACAAATGATCCTGTAGTAATTGTTGTTTTTTTTTTGTATTGATTGATCACACTGCTAAGGATAGCTATGGTATGGTTCTTAGCATTAATTGTTTAAAAATAAGTTGCTTCATTAATTTTGTTCACGAATTAACTATTGTACACCGGTGATCAATGACAATACTTATTAAACTTTTGTCTCAATACTGCCCGTTACAGCTTACACAGGGCCGTTCCAACGGCACATCTTATCGGTCCTGCTGCTCATTTTTCATCTCCTGTCAGGGAAAACTACACTCACCGCGCTGCTGGCTGCAAAAACCATGCCGGACCCAAACGGTTGGCAAAGTTATATAAAGCACAGTCAATTACCTCTTTCTGGCCAAAGTTCCACATGCCCAAGCTAACAACCTCTGTCCACATCCGGTCAGTATCAGTGCTGTGCCCAAAAGCCCTCAGTGTCGTGCGACCAACACCATCACGGATGTCGTATGACAAAGTTGGATAGTTAGGAAGTTATTTTCGTTACAAACGAGATGAAAACTAATATTTGTAATAAATAAACCGACCATGCGGACTCACCAGTATGCACCCCCCACGGTGGCAAAGGAAGCTGTGCTGTAAAATCTAGATAACAATGCCTCGGAGTTATTTTTCACACATATGCGTTGCTGCCGAGACCTGCTCGCGCGCTCCAGCTACACGATGGGTTAGGAACAAGTTGGAACTCGTTATACGAAAACTTTGCAACACCATCGCTGGAGGGATGCTTTGTCTGCAACTGTGCAACCAAGAGCCAGCAGTAAAAGAATGGGCCCATCGTTTCAAAGCCCGTGTCCTGTGTCTATTGATGTATGCGTATCTTTTTATCTTTGCTTCCCATTATCTCTCCATCATGCGCAGCGCATTGTCTCTTCGGAATAACATATTTACGAGACCAGCTTCCCAAGAAAGATTCATTTGCAGATGAAAACAAGCGGAAAACTTCGAGCGTAACGTAGCATTGCTGGGGCATTGCACAATGAGAACAAACCTTCTATTGGTTATCGAGTGCGAGCTGATTAGTAGAAAACACTTTCAACAAGTTTCATGCAAATGGAATGTTGGGTGTTGAGATTGATGCTGTGAACAACGAAATGTAGACATTTCCGTGTTCAGCAAATCGATTATTCTTTACCACATTGAACTGGCACTGAGTTTTGCATTTGTAACACATTTCGCTTTCAAACTCATACTTAGTAGCGCGACGGTCGGTACGTTCAATACTTTCCTGGTGGAATTAATTTCGTTTCGTTGTGATTATAATTGGATTATAATTGTTTATTGTTCTAATTAACATCGCATTGAGCTAATTTGCGTGGTCCAAATCGTAGCAATGCTGCCCATGTGAAACTGAATCATTGTCGAGAATTAGATAATCTGGCAGATACTGGCGGCATCGTCGACTAACGAGTTTATGTGCACGCTTGTGCGGAATGTTGATTTATGCACAAGAGTTGCAGGTGAAAGGCTGCATTCAATTATGGCGGTCATCAAACAAAGACAACGTCCAAATTGCGTTCACGAGAATTTAATGCTGCGATTAGATGGGACCGAAATGTTGTTTGATCTCTGGCCAAAGTCGTTTGTTTTCTGTCTGCGAAGCTCCTGCATGTTGTGTTATTTTGATCAAAAAAATATTCCATAAAATGAATCAGCAAGGGTTAGCGAAGATATTTGTCGTTTTTGAAGTTTGGTGTATTCAAACCAAATTTTCAATTCATAATCTTATTGCTAGCGTCCAGCTATCGTATCTTTTAAAGCAGCATTAAAATATATAAACATATGAGTTATTATGTCTATCAGATACTAGACTAGTCCTGCCATTCTAGAAAATGTTTGATGCTTGTTAATTATTTAAAGGATATGAAGGATTACTTCACCCCCCGTTTGTTTTCATACAATCTAGCAAAGCATCTGTTCATTTGCTCTCTGACTCTATAGTATCTTAAAACGTTATATCAAGTTGATCGTGTAAGGGCATACAGATTTTTTTTTTGTTGGTCAATTTAATTGATTTATGAATATGTATTGAATGTCAACCAAAGTGGATGTCACAAGCATATTAAAACATGAGTGAAAGACTTGTTTTAATCTATCTATGGTACGCCGTAGCACAGTATTACCAAACCAACAAAGAGATGTGACAACTATTTTTGAATTGTAAGTATTTCTCAACTCAAGTGACACGACAGTGAAAATGGTTATACTAAAACATTCTAAACAAGTTTATTTTTGTAAATACTTTAGTAAAATGCTTAACTACAAAATATCTATACGAAAAGAAACATATTTCAAATAATTCTTCGCAATCGTTCCTATTTTAAGTGATTTCAGAGATATCTGGTATATATAAAAAAGAGAAGCATCGGTTAGTGTAACGAATGTCGAAGGGTTACTTATTTTTAATGAATCTAAATGTATTATTATGCACATATGTTCCTTTTATACCTTAAAAACAATAATTTAATTTATTCACGTTATTCATCGGACAACAGTCTACATGAATTTCTTAAAATTAAAATAGTTTCTAAAAATACACAGACGCTCACGACATGCAGACTTGGAAACATCAAAATTGAATATTTCTGACACATCATTAAACGTCACACACATAAAATTCATAGGATCACTTTGACCGAATTTAGTTCTATTACGCAAAACATGTAGCAGTTGTCGTGGTCTACTTTGCAGCTTCTGTGGCGTCGACATTACGGTCCGCCACATCCTTACCGATTGCCATGGATACACTACACACCGAACCACCTGCCAACTTGATACCGACCTAGCCATCATACTATCACCCGACAAACAACAACAGAACCGCCTCATCCGATTTTTACGCATTAGCAACCTGTACCGAGAAATTTAAATTCAACGCACAATAGTTTTACCAATACAAGAATTACATGTACAAAAAGATAATCCATACTCGCAATAGTTAGTATAATAATAGTAATAATAGCAATAATAGGACCACACATGTAACAATAGACAGTAAAGAGGCGAATGAGGTCTCTAAGACCCAAAGCCTCTATAAATAAACGAAAAAAAAAAAAAAAGTTGTCGTGGTCTAAGGGCTCTTGCCGGTGCCGGAAATGTTAACAAACTTAAAACATTAGGAGCGTCGATCGAGTTGTCAAGAAAACCAACTACAACAAGACATTGAGCACTTCTTCGACGAATAGATACTGGTTGGATGCCTAACAATAAACACCTAGCTTCATACGATGGACGTGTGTCTCCGTCCCTCCAAGGGAGTAGCCTTATAATATATTATAATAAAATAAAGCGTCAAGTAGTGTCGCACTATCTACATATAACTATGTGAAAGCAAGTTTAAGATGTCTGAAAGGGACAGGACAGAACCTCACCAACTTACAGTGCCAAAGAATAAGAAAAAAATCCCTATAGATGCATCACTCTGATATGTGGAGTTAAAATTGGTATGTTCCGTTTTTTGGTAGCAACAAGTGTTCATACTACTATACTTTGAGGTACAGGAAGTAAGGATCTGTCGCTGGGATTTGGTCAATTGATTATGAATAATATTTTCCTTATTATTTTTATCCACGATACTGACCAAGAAATCATAACTCCGCACAGCGTCAAATCTTTTCATAAAGTCTCAAATTTTACTTTTCAAATGTATACTCAAGCTAAAAATATAACAATTAATTGTGTACAAAGAAGTAAATACTTATGCAAATAGATGTACAAAATAGACGACATGTAATCACGACATGTAATCACCGAAGCTTCTTCTTCTTCTTCCTTGGCACTGCAACCTCGTGAGGTCTTGACCTGCTATTGCTAGCTCTCTGTGACTTGGTGTTACCCGTAGCTGGATAGTCAGTCCTGCGTACGGAGAGGCGGTCCGCCGGGCGGTCCGATTCGAACCCCGGTCCTGCCGTGTGAAGACCGGCGCCGCTAACATATACACCACCGGGCCGCCCGAAGCTTATCGAGTCTATTAAATTTCAAGGGCTTGTACATATTGGTAAAAACGATGATATTTCTACACTTTGATTTCTACGCTAAACTTTAAGAACTGTCCAAAGAACTTGTTTAAAGGCTACCGTTTCAATCCACTTCCGGTAATAACAATTCCGTTCCCATTTAATTTATAAAACAGTCCACGCACACATCAATGCAAAATCAATTGAGCGTACTTCAAGCCATGTCTGTCAACGGGCCATAGAAACTGGAGTTCGATCGCTTCGATTTAATTAAACGATTTTTATTGCTTACAGCACTGCACCAACTGAAAGCCTGACTACATTGATCAATTCGTTGCCCCGAAAAGGTTCGGCTGTACTGTGTAGTTTGTTCGGACGGATTAGTATGGTCATTTCACTCGCCTGGTAGCGGATATTTGCGAAAACGCAGTGGAGAAAAAAGTCGATCAACACTGTGTGTATGGAGGTTATTCAATTTAACAGGAAACAGGCTTTGTGTGTCACGCACGCCATTGACCGTGTTTTCACATTTCGCTGGGCTTTTCGGTTGTTTGAGATCAGCTTGAACGATAGGATGAGTGCAAGTGGTGCATACTCGCACACACACACTCATGCACCAGCTTGTGGAGTGCACACTGTGCTCAAATATTCAACCATAAGTGGATTTGTTTTTGGTGGAATGGTATTGTAAGGATATAGTGTTAAAACAAAGTTACTTTTTTTGTATAGGAACTATAAAGGTGTCGTTGTTTTTGTTATTTGGTTTGATAAGTTTGCATTCCCTACTCTCTTTTATTACGTCAGTTATAACAATGTATGAAATTTAAGAATAAAGTTTGAAACTTGTTCGATAATTATCTCGCCATCTCATGCGTTACGTTTCGTTCATTGCAACATTCAAGCTATTTCTAGCACATCTGCACACATATTTTCTTTTGCTCGCATGAACCTTTCTCAATGAATGCATCCGTCGTATTCGTTATCCTTTCCTTGAGAAACCAATCATTCGCTAGATTTACAATTCAAATAAGCCAAATCCACATTCTTGCCAAAGGCAACGTAAGCGCAGGTATTTTCCGTCGAAAAACCAATACAATGGTAGAAGGAGAAGCAAACGTTTGTTTCGCATTTGCTTTTTAAATCATACCCGTGAATCTATTCGGTTGTATTTACATTGGCTCTACTAGCTTTGAAGCACCGTGCAAGCACGGAAGAATGTTCTTGCTCCACTTTGTAATGCTGTACTCAACCACATTGCTTTCGTTCTCGAAACTTACTTTCGATAGCTGAAACATCATCCAGTTCAAGGGATGTTCGGTGTACGTAGTTGTTTATTTTGGAATTCGGAAGTCTTTAAACTGTCATGTTTAAGAAAATATTTGTTGATTTATAGAAAAAAAAATGTAAAAGCATTACAGTATCCATGGTAAGTTTGATACAAATTAACCAATGCCGTACGTACACCATTGTTATCCGAAATCATGTTGATGATTGTATGAGCAAGTTGAACAAAACAGTCCAGAACATGGGCAGTAGTTTGCGGATATTGTGAAGTGTGCTTATATGTTTTTCGGTCGGGAAAAACGACCGAACTATTTCGAGAACATCTTCATAGTGTTCGGTTTTAGTTTGCTGCATACCCAAAGGCGTTTGTCGGGATCTAGTTTGGAGTGCCTTAAAAAGTGAACTTTTCTTCAAAACCACAAATAGTTTGGGTATGTGAAGCATCTACAACAAACATTTCCACAAATGAGCTGGCACTGTGCATAGTCTGGTGGGTTGTGGTCTTGAAGCACAAATTCTATTTATTTATTTTTACTTATTTACTTTCTTTATCGCTTTTTAAACATTTCGCTCGTATTATTCTACTCGTACATCTTAAAGCATTTAAATATAAAGTTCGTCTTATCCGAGCTTGCATTAATGAGATAACATTTTCTAATTTGTGATAGTTTTCTCTGGTAAAGTTTTATGTATATCATCCATATTGTTCCAATGACATAATCCAGAAACTAGCGCCGTGACGACTGTTTTCATGTGAAAACCGTGCTGTAAAGGAAAGGATATTGTAGTTGTACATATTGAAAACGTTTATCGCACAGAATGGTTCGTTCCTCTTCACGAACAATTCAGCATTGAACCACGTGTGTAAACAGCATCTTTGTGCTCGTCTGAAGCAACTTTGCTCATGCGACAGTACAACAAATCCGGTGCTGAGAATGGGTACAATTGACAGCAGGTAGTTGATAGTGATTCAATTGAGCTCGGAAATAACGACGTTGTTGAGTTTGTGGTAGCACGGCTACGATTTACCGTCGTCGTCGTCGTCCCGTCGCAAAATGAGGAAACGAATGAACAGGTGTTTAACGATTCGCTAATAGAACCTTGATCTCTGTACAAAATTAAAACAGTACCGCTCACAAATGTAACTGGTTGTTTGGTTTGTCTCTTTTAATGGTGCGAAATTGAATGAAAGGGTTTTTGTTGCGTAAAACGTTGTTTCTATCTAAAACGTCCTTTAGAGTACCAAAAGAAAGATTTCTTAGAACAATTCTATAAAGCTTTACTAGGTTGTTTTAGCTAACTCCAGCTAAGTGAAAGCTAACTCCAACATCAAAGGTGGTATGTAAACAGGACTTATTGCTTTTTGTTACGCAGTTCTGACGAAATGTTTATAGTCGTGAGTAAAGTTGAAAATATTTCCTTATCACGCCATTTCACAATTAGAATACGCTCTTCACGCATGCTGTATAAACATCAAGTTTCTGTGGTGTTAAAGTCATTTAGCGTCTTGATATCAGCTGTAATTTAGCAGAAATAAAAATATTACTTCAAGAGTTCACTCGTGTTGGAGATCATATAAAAATATTATATTTTTATAATGGAAAAAGGTTCAAATTGACCTGTGTGTCAAATCAAGTGTCATCAACTTGTATCCTTTTGGCTTAGCTCTAACAAGCATAGTTAGGTCCTTTTTACTTAGTATAATCTCATTATTAGTAAGCCATCAACAACTGTTTATAAAATAAGTACGGAAAAGCAAATGGATTATCCCCTTTGACATTCAAAATGAACTATTTCGCCGATCGCTTGAATTACCGGTTGAGTGACTTGTTCCTTGAACATAATGCGTACTCGTAAGAGACGATAAAGATGAACACAGCATCATTTGGATAAGGTCCGACGGAGCAAAACGATTCCCACGTTCTCTCACGCCTTCATCGTTCCACTCGATAAGCTATACTGCTTCCGGCGTTTTACCGCTGAGCAGCTTAGCGTGCAGAAGGTCTTCCTTAATTTAGGCACGGGACATTTTCTCGGTAACGTCGAACGTAAGGTCAAGGGTCAGAGGTGTTTAAGCTTACTTACGGGCTCTTTTCATCACTCATAATACAATCGCTCGGGGAGAATTGTAATTGATGCTGACTAAGTTGGTTGCACGGCTCGGAAAAAACAATTGGATTGCGAAACCAGGAAGACGACGACGCGGAAAAGAAATGTCGCATTAGAGGATGATGAATATGGCGTTAAGAAAATTATAACGGTGAGCAAATAAACAATCCGGAAATATTATCACAATGACTGCTTAAGGCGACATTTCTGGTGCACCCTAGCGCATGGACGAGTTTTGTGGAAAAGATGAATTATTGGAAAATTTGTTTCTTACGAAGGTGATGAGCGATAGATTGCACAAGTGCTTGCAAAGAAAGTTAGCAAATTAAAAAGGAGTTAAAGTCCACTGTATTACAGAACAAATTTGATTGGAAAAGTTTTTGCACAACACAAGATAGATAACCTCCTACCAGAGAGTTGGAATAAAATACAAAGCAATTATAACCTTAAGGTGCTTTCGTTTCACGCCGCTTTGACAATAAATGATGAAGTGTTGTAATGGTACAACACTCTGCATGATAAATTTGGCGACAATTTAAATTAAGGAAAACAACTGCTTCGATTTTATGAAATACGGGTCATCTACTACAGTAAATACTTTAGTCGTTTAATTGAGTCAAAACAATTCCTATCATATAAGCTGGCAGGAACATATTGTGTGGTTTACTAAAAATAATTGCAAACTGAAACAGTTCGCTTTTGTAGCTTTTCCGCTGTTGCAAAATAAACCATCGGGAGGGTATTATAACGTAGACATCCCTGGTATGAAAAGGTCTAGTGCTCAAAACCAAACTTAAATACGTACCAACCAGACCCAGAAGAGACGAACGTTTCGTTCACAGCAAGAAGAATACGTTCTAAGAAGGCATCATGGAACACGCAAAGTATGGGGTAGTATTAAAGCTTGGAAAACATAATGCCCGAGACATCGTATGTTGTTATGAGGATCGTATCGGAGCGCGTGAGGCAAATAGTACAATATGTTTCCAAGAGTTTATAGTTCGTTCGGAAGCTTAACTTTTGTTATGAGTGTTAACCTATGCTTTTACTGTGTAAATTGCAATCCTACCGTACTCAATGTTGTGAGTTGCAAAATCTTTTGATTTTAAATAGGATACATAAGATCGATAAATGGATACAAATAAAGAGGATAAATTAGATCGAAACGGTAATGTTGCTCGTCGTTGATTATACGGATAGTTAAAATATTATTAAATTTACTTGCATGTGTCACGCTAAGTGCGAGGTAAAGAACATCAGCCAATAGCTGTAAACCAATTTAATTTAAAATATTTCATATCTTAATTTAATTTTCATTTTAACGCTGCAAAACATTTGTGCGATAAATATTAAAGTTTATCTGCTCAAAACTATCAAAAAATTGACATGAAATAATATTCAAATATTTCATTACTAACATCCACTTGCTGCTGCAAACATGCGTAAAAAGTGCTGAAAGTTCAACCAACTTCAACATTGAAACCTTCGCACTGAACGTGATGTTTTCCGCGTTCCGATCACGGTAACTAAATCGAATGAAATTAGAAACCTGTTACGTGCAATGTTTATTCAGGTGTTATTATACTTTCTTTTTTATTAAAGTGTGGTTGACAGTACGAATTGCGTGGCCCGCGCCCAAAGTGCGGCACTGGGTGAAGTGTTCGGAGCAAACATAGACTACAAGCGCAACTAATTGAAAAGTGTCATGTTTTACTCGGCACTTTATTTTCACTACCTCGTTTCCTCGACTGCACAGCTGCCATCGGGTAGCATGCCGTCCGGATAGATGTTTGGGTTTTTTTTCACAACGCTCATCGCGTTTCAGCAGTAGAAGGCCATTTTTAATTACTTTTACTTATTGTTTTGTTATGCTTAGAGTAAGCTGCAACAATAACAAGACAGCTATTTTTGAGAATAGTTTTTAAAGTTATTAGAATTTCAAAATTATATTGACATTCCGCTTGACCAATTTTTAATGAATAAGATTAGTTTTGAACTCGGCGGAAATGAAACATCATAATCCATTGTTTACTCATTCTGTCCACCCACATTAGACTAATGTTGCTTGCTAATTTGAGAATGTATAATTTGGCTGGAAAACGTTAATTACAGTATGTAGTTAAATGCAAATTCCAAATCACAATGGTTTCATTTTGATGGTAACGAAATCGGCGTCCTCATAACTTAATTACATACACCAAATTTCGTCCATTAGTTTTACCACAGCTTGCACAATTTTTAAGTACTGCGAGCATTAAATTGCTATCGAAGTAATATAATTCTACGGAATTTTATATAATTTTGCTTTTAGCATATGTAATTATTCTGAATAAAGTTTCTATTTTGATAATTGTTTATGAACTCGCTATTTTTAATACGATGATCTATGTGAATTTTCTATTCAATCGTAATTTTCGTAAGAAAATTATAACGCATATTTTTCACAAAAAATTTAAAAAAGCCTCAAACATATACGTTTATTGAAATTATAGTTCATTTTATAATACAACGCGCGCACACTGAACTATTTATTGACAGCAAATGAATTTCCGGTGATATATCATAGTTGTAAAACAATTACTGTGCTGCACGTACTAAACGGGAGCCTGTGGATGGATGAGGTTCATTTCTAAAATTGATGAAACACAATATCCGGTTCCGGCAATTAAAGACGTACCAGTACCGATACCTTGAAACAACGGTGAAACTTTGCAATCAAACAATGCGCCGTGTAATTATAGTGTCAGGCTGAGCTAAGTTTTGAGTGTTACAGTGCTATCCACAACATCGATTCAGGGCACCTTAGCACACTGTGCCGCTGATGGTTACACGGAGTGCGAGCTACATAATTGAATATCAGACCGTTGCGTCCGTTTTGCTCATCAAAGTTCCTCATTTGCACATATGTTATGACAAGAAGTTGCGATATCTAGCAAACGGCTTACTTTTTTTTAAACGCTTACAAATTGCTACAGGCATAGCATTAAGCCCACCTAGCTATATTTGGTGTTTGGATTCCCTTTTCTATAATCCACTCAGTTTTGCTCCATCCTTTTTATTCCTCCATTGTTACAGCAAGCTTCAAGCATCAAGCTTAGATATAATGAACAGACAGAACGAAAACAAAACAAACAAAAAAAAGCAATCCCCACGGAAAAGTTTTTCAAAGAAACATTGTCTGGATACTCAACGGCCCAGCGCAGCAAAAACAATGCGGTAGTTAATTCTCTATTTCACAACTTTTCCTCTTTTGTTTCCTGTCCGCGTAACAAAGCTTTACCAAAAAACCCCATACTTCATCACGATGGATGTACTTTGCCGTGTAATGGATATCGTACGACGGTCGGACCGGAGAGCTATTAGTCGTTTGGAAACCGTACAAGCTACGTGCACGCTTTGCGCCTTACATTAAAAGCTCAACCTGGCCTAGGTGCAGCAAACTCCTACACCGCGAACAATATCATTAATTTACTATTCTTGCCCGGGCGGTACGTTGCGTGTTTTCATGCTCATTTTCATTCCCTTTTTCGCTGTGCCGCTGTGCTGGTTCAGGAGACTATCAGGTTTCTTTCGCGGAGAAAGAAAAGTTTGATCGTAAGTATTTGCATTCAAGGTGCGTCTCCATGATGCAGGTGAGCATTTTCTTGTTGTAATGTCTAGTGAAAAAGAGAGTTATAACAATGAGCAGCAAAAAACACAGATTCTTTGCATAAAGTTTGAAAACATTGCAAAGTTGAACTAGGATGAATAAGTAGTTTGTTAATTGATACGATGCATTTTTAATTTCTAGCACAATTTTAAAAACCACATCAAAAATGTACCGCCTATTTAATACAAAACTACTTGCTTTAATCAAGATATGTTAATGTTTTCCTGTGAGTTCGCCCTAGCCCCAGCAAACCCCCCTGCTGAGTACCTGTGCAAATTTTTCGTAAACCACAAATTATGCCCAGAGTGGCAAAGTACCGAAGTTACATCAACCTTACCACATCATGAATCTTGAATGATGCTGGGCGAAAGTTACGACTAAAGGTAAGAAAAAGTTCTCCCATTTTGGCTTTGCAAGAAACACCACTTTCGGGCGTGAAAATGTGTAAATGATGAGGAGACTAAGCCTTTGCTAATGTTATGACACAGAAGATAAACACTTACCATTGTTCCTCCTTTGTTTCAGCAGCTTTCTCTCTCGCTCGTGATCTTTCGGTGTTTTGGTTGATGGTGTGCGTTACCTTTTTATACCTTATTACATTTGTTTTTCGTGCTCTAGTTAAGCAATTGTACCGTATGTAAGAGGAACATGTTGCTACGTGAATAAGTTATTTTGAAAGAAAGCAAGCTTTTATCGTGGTTCGTGTCAGATTAACCGATTTAAGTGAAGTATTAAAACGATATTTTTCATATAGTAACTCAATTTAAAGAGTCAATGTCGATTTATGATTTTCTGTACTATTTTAGCCTTATAGAACGAAAAATTCAGTAGGTGTCAATCGTACAGTCTACCATGCGTTTCCATAAAAATCTTGAAGTTCCAGCAATCTGTTCTAACGTCTCCACTATCAGATTACAAGCATTGGTACATTCCTTCTTATTATTGATATTGAAACGACGCATCTTAGGATAAGGTCATTGAAACGATTCAAGAAAATAGTGTAAAATATTTACGGCCCGACTAACTTGGCGCAATGTCAAAACCTTTTTTTCCATGCCATTGCACGTCCTGTTCAGAGATTTTCGCTGGCATTCTACTTGACAATGGTCCCTGCTTGCTGATTCTAATAAAGGTTGAAACACGGGTTAGGGCATTTTCTAGGCGAAAAGATAACCTTTCACGGCTGAGCAAGCTAGTAAGCCTTTGCAGCAAGCTTATACCGTGGTCGACAACATTTACGTAAGCGCAATTAGGTTGGTAATTTTATTTGTGCAAGCAGCCTGCGGACAATTCGGCTCATACAGTTACTTTAAACCGTAGCAAAATAAAATTCATACAATATGATTGTCATGCTACGCTAGTACGGTGGACACATAGCATGAGAATCCTTCAAGACAGTTGCTTCAAGCCGCAATGTGAGTTTAATAGATATTTTTATAGTATCGTCAAATCTTGCAGTTTGATGAGAGTTAAAATAATCGCTCAACTCTTGAAGTTGAACCGAGATAATGTCTATAAAATTGTACTTTATTTTCTTAAATTCTCGCCTTCGATTATCGTATGGCCCTTGCTGAGTCTCAATGCGACCGAACGATAAGTAAGGAACGATGAACTTTTAGCCCAAAAGGATCAATGAGCTGGATTCGGGTTCGTTTCGTTAGTGCTATACTCCGCTAATTGACGGATCGATGTGATGGAAGGGTAAATGCAGAGCGGAGCGTTTGTTTGAAAGCCAGTCAGTAACACCTTACCGTAACCCCGGTATGGAAATGACACACTTGCCCGAACACGATCATCCAATGGAGCATAAGCACTGCTTGAAGATAAATTTGTTAGGTTGATATTTTCCCGAAAAAACCGTTCGTAACGCTTGCGCCAAAGGTCTGGCAGTGTAACTTGAGGAAATTTAATTTGCGTGTTAATTTGACGAGGGTCGTTATACGGATATTGCTGCTTTTCAAACGGAAAGCACCGGTTTGCGAAACTAAAGCGGTCGGATAGTCAAATTAGGATTTTGCTGGCGTACCGTGCGCGGCCTGCCGTTATCGTCAATAGTACGAGGAAGTTTCCGAAAACGGCCACTACCTGAACCTTCGGCGGACAAGGTTAGAAAGGAAAGAAATGGTTACGTTAATTGCGGTAGGATCGCTGAACCACTTTTGTCCTTTACAAATGATCCTTAAGAGTCCTATCGGAGGAAAATCTTTCTTCGTAAACCCAGTAGCAATCAGTGTCCTTAGCGGTTTTCTGCAAATGTTAAGAAATCTTTTTCGTCTTGGAGATATTTTATGTGCAGGGGCTGGAGTTATCGTTCTTTTCTTTTCCTGGAAACTACTACGGTGAAGAATATGCATAAAATGTGATTCTCTTTACAAATACATTATTATTACCAACAACAACAACAAAAGACATTTAGACGTAAAAGTTTACGATATATTAAACATATATGAGATGGTTGCGATTTTAAATAAATTAAATATACTTGAGTGATTTTCATTTATTATAAAACTGTTGGTGTAAAACTACGACTGTGAAAAATCGGTTAAACTCAATGGAGTAACGGCTTTCTTAAACTAATATTTGTTCGGTATCCCAAAAGGGTAGTAAAAGAAGCCCAGTCACCTTTTCAGGCGAAATTATATCCAAACATCAAACCAACCAGTGTAAATACGGCCCCCACACGGTAAACGGCCCGTCGGTTCGGTTTTTAGCAAATAAAGACGGTTCGTTTCTGACCTATAGCGTAAGAATTGCGTCCTGCTTTAGAGCATAAAATCTTTCACATTCAATCTTTAGCACGGAAAGATCATTATAATACAGACGTGCTCACCATGTTTTGACATTTCCTTATTGAAATGTGATGTTTTGATTAATAATGTTGAGTTTGTTCAAGGATTAAATCTAGACAAATGGAGAATATTTTTCCATATTCGTTAACAAAATAACATAATCTATTTGTCTAGTCAGCTGCTCAATTTTACAATGCTTTCAGTTGTTGTTGTTTGCTTTATTTACGAGGCTTTTTGCATTCGCCTCTCTTAATACTAGGTATTGATAATAAGAGATTTCTCTTATCCATACATAAAAAAGAAGAAGAAAAAAAACCCACATACGTATTTATACACACACACACACAAATAATATCTAAAAAATGTATCTATATATATATAAATAATGGTAATAAAAATAGTGAAACAAAAACGAAGAGTAGAAATTGTAAGAGAAGAGTAGAGTTTATAATTCACTGTAAAGTTCAGTTTCTTTTAGAAAATTCAACAGCTTTTCTATTTCTTTTTGGTTGTTCGACAGTACCACGTCGATATGATTTCCAATGTCGAATTTCTGTCTTTCCACGCTGTATCCGTAGCAGTCAATAAGGATATGATGAACTGTCAATTCCACTCCACAGAACGAACAGATTAGAGGAGTTTCTTTCTTCAATCTGTGCGTGTGGGTCAGACGCGTGTGGCCAATTCGCAATCTAGTAATCACCCTTTGATCGTTTTGGTCCGGTGGATCGGTCCACGGTGCTGTAGATTGTTTGATGGCTTTGAGGTTGGTGAGTGGTAAGGTGTTCCACTTGTTCTGCCAGTGTTGTTCTATCAAATTTGTCCACCAAACCGTCGCATCGGCTCTGGAGATGGGTACTTCGACAAGTTCCTTTATTCGTCTACCCTCATTTGCAAGTTGGTCTGCTGTCTCGTTACCCTTTATTCCACAGTGTCCCGGTACCCAACAGTAAACGATCGATCGGTTTTCTGATACCGAATCAATAGCCTGCAAGTGTGGATTCCGTGAGCTGCCTTTTTCCAAAGCTTTCAGAACGCTAGCGCTATCTGTGAAGATAACGTTAGGTCTGTCCCTGACAGTGGCTTCCTCTGATGCTATGGCTATGGCTATAGCTTCCGCTGAAAATATGGACGTATTTTCAGGGAGCTTTATGCTGCTGCTGGTATTAGTGGAGAATATTCCACAGCCTGCAGAGCTGTTGTCAACTGAGCCATCGGTGTAGATCTTGTGGAAGATGCCATATTTTTCCGTTATCAACTTTTGGAAGTGCTTCAGTGCTATCTGTCTGTTAGCTCCCGCTCCAAGCAGTCTGTGTAAAGTCCAGTCGACCTGTGGGCTGTCACTAAACCAAGACCTATCAGAATTTTTGATGAGCTGGGCGATTTTTGGAGTGTTTTGACCTGTCAGTTGTTTAAACAGATTGTTGGATCTTTCGAGAAAAGACTCTGCTATTAGGCCTTTCTCAAGCAGTCTGCCGGCTGCATTGACTATTTTCAATGCTATAACATAGTCTAAAGGTAACTGACCACTTTCACATAAAACAGCATTATTTGGACTGGTTATAAAAGCGCCGGTTACTTTTTTTAAAGCGGATTGGTAGATAGGCGAAAGTTTGGCGCTAAAGTTAGTACTTCCCATAGTGACAAATTCAATACCATACAACAGCTTAGGGACAAACCAACTGTTGAAGATATTGATTAGAGTCTTTCTAGACGATCGCATTCTTCCGCAACCTAATAGCTGCAACAGGTGTAGTCTACCTTTGATACCTTTTTTTATGTAGAGAAAATGCTGGCGAAATTTTAGACGAGAGTCTATCACAATTCCAAGAATTTTGGCTGATCTTACATTGGGAACAATGTCTGAATTAATTTTTATAGGTTTCAATGTTTTGTTGTGTGAGTTATTACAAATGTGTAAGATTTTACTTTTCGTAGTGGATAAATTATGACCGTTTTTGCAACACCAGTTATACAGTTTTTTTAAAGCGAACTCTAGTTTAATTCTGTTATTTTTTTCAGAGATGTCCGATGAAACTAGGATTATATCATCCGCGTAGATAAAGGTTTGAATATTAGTGGGAATATTTGAAATTAAGGATTCCAAGCTAATAAGGAAGAGGATAGGTGATAGGATTGCTCCTTGTGGGACCCCGTTTTCTAGATTTTTTAGATCGGATGTACTAGCTCCTATTTGAACTTGAAATGTACGGTCAGCAAGGAAATTCTGAATGAACTTGATCATACGACCTCCTATACCCCATTTATTCAGTTGCTCAAGTATGCCCGGGCGCCAGGTACGATCAAAAGCTTTAGATAGATCAACCACTGCACAATCCGTATGATGTTTATTTTTTCTGGCCTCTGCCAAAACATTCTCAAAACTGGCAAAGTATGATTCAGTACCACGACCACCGGACACTGTGATTCAAAAGGACGCCAGCAACAAAAACAACAACAACAAAAGAAGCAAACTACTCCTACTGTACGGAAGAAGTCCAAAACAACCAGATATAATTATCACGCTTCACGTCGATGCAGCAGCACGCTTGTGCGAAATTAAACTAATCCAGTTCTGCTTTTCATTCGGTGTTTTCATCCAGTTTCCGTTCCATCGTTGGGCGAAGTGAGATAATAAAGTTGGTGGCCGTTCTTGTCTCACTGCCTCGGCAGAGGACAGGTTTTGTCCGCTGGCTCGGCTTCCAGTGACTGTGACGCTCGAGTGACGTGTGCTTCATCAGGCATGCGAGTTTCCGGTTTGACTGTGCGGAAAAGTTCAACCCCCTTATGCTAGCTATTACGGGTGTAATGCTGATGGCCACCAGTACTAGAAGTTTGGCACAATGAGCCCGTGTGCGCCAGCGAAATAATCATCATCAAACTGTGACTCAGCTTGTGTGCGGAAGGAAATTTGGGCGTGTATTAATTATTCGAGCGAATAACGGACAAGCAAATAAATGCAAAGCTTTCGGTAGCGTAAAGGCTTTAGAGGGACAGTAAAACTGCAGCTAAAACTTTGCAGGTTTCAGTTTGCGAGTACAGTTTGTTGTACGACTTCTACCAACTACTAATTACAGCTACAATCATCATGTATCGCGGAGATGATTGTTTTTTTTTTTT
>KZ062379.1:54465-78707 GCA_002091835.1 Anopheles maculatus
TTTAAGTATCTCCTGTGCCCCACATTCATGTTTCCAATCGTGTCAAAAAACAAATGCATGCACACATTCCCTACGTTGCAGTGAGTGACTCCAGAGAGCATACTACTTACTCTCACTAGACAGAGGCTCTCGTAATTGCACTGGAATACCTCACCATTCACGGTTCCACTCACAACAGGGAGCGAATTTCGTCCAGCTCCATGTATTTCCGACGTGGATAACACCGAACAAACAGCGAAGTGATCCGAACGACCGCGAACTACATCGCGATGGCTGCATGAGTGCCTCGTGTGTACGCAATCCGGGAAATCTGACTCATTCATATTTCATTCGTCAGTTTTGTCTGGTTCTTGGTGCAGAAAGGACATGCGTTTGATTGTTGCCGAGACTCGTGACTCCTCAGGAATATCGTCCCACGGCCGATGTTGATCACACGCTTGCCTCCCCATGCGTGACTCGTGGTTCCAGCCAAGGGAAAAAGTTCTTGTGTGACATAAAGTAGGTCCTGTTTATGACAAATGGCCACGTAGTGATGTAAGTGTAGTGACCAGTTAGCAGCACTGCAGTGCTATCGCAGTAATGCCAGTAATAATCTCTGAAACTGGATGCCCAAAAAACACGTCTTATCACCACAGAGTATCGCACTGAACTGCAATGCTTTCAGTGCAACTTATGTTTCCTCAACAAAATCTTTCAAATATTCAACGACATCTGTTAGGGAATCACTTATAACCACAAGCAAATAACACGATCGTACGAGAGAATGTCTGTCTGTATGTTAGTATTTCTTTTTCAACGCTCTCAGATTGGTTGTCGTATATCTTTTCGAGAGAGAGTGGTTTGTGACACGAATTGGTCATTTGATTGATGGGTTGTGCCGGCCACTCTACGAACATGTCAATCAGAATATCGTACAGCAGAGGTACATATGGCGAATTGAATTTACCCATCGAAACCAACGATGATGCGTTTCAGTAGAACAGAAATTGCAGTCAACTCAGTGTTATCAACGCTCATGAACGATTGAAATGAACGGTAGACTTGCGTATGGAAATTGGACGTTGTTGTCAGTTTGATCCTCGAGTTGAAAGTCATTTTAAATATGAAAAAGTTTTGATGTTTTTAAAGTTATTTCAAATCTGCAGTGAATGTTTAACGGTTGCTTTAAAATATATTTCTCTTGGACTTGGCATTGGAAGAGAATATCTTCCAGAATCATTTTTCATAAGACAACCCAATTTCTACCATATGCTAGTGGCCTAGACGTTATTGATTTGAGACTATTTAGTATTTAATATCATATTTTCAGCAGCTAAGTAAAGGATCTGTATTGATCATTATCAATTCCAGTTCTCACTCAAGCCTCTACAGCATGAAACATCTAAAACTGACAAAACATTTCTTATCTCTATGTGACTTAAGTATTTTTTTTAAATATGAGGTACCAGAATTAGTAAACTAAAGACTATTTGAATATTGTAGGCAACCTGATGCCATTGTCATAAATTCAACTAATTATTACAGGCCTCACCAGCATTCTTTGTGCCTTAATCAAGAAAAGACATGTGTTGTGCTCTAACGCATTCAAGGACACAAAACGCATTATTCCAATTTATCTTGCTCATACTGCTACAAACGAGAAATATTCAGTTACCATAATTGAATCGCCAGCACAAATGTTACACAACATCGCACAAAACGGCAACAACCATCTCCTTCCGTTTGGTCATTGCTAATGTGTCCATTACGTGGTATCCAATTATTCAATTACAGCATCCATGTTTAGTGATCGAGTGGACGTACACATTTTGAGCTGTGCGTAGAAAACTTGTGTTTAGCTGCCTATTGCTCTTACCGTAAATATCGGAATTATTGTCACAATACATCAAATTTGTAACTAAAATTAGGATTAGTGTTTGTTTTCCATTTCAATGCAAGGTCTTGCAATGCATAATATAGGGAATAAAACTAAAATTTAATTTACACAGTTGCATTTTAGACGGATTAGTATCATAGCATTGTAATAAAAAAATAAAACAGTAATTTATTTAAGAAACAGTATATAAGAACATATTTACTAGTCAAAATGGATCACATGTACATTCCACCTAAGATAATCAATTTTATCTTTGATGCTGCTTGCATTAGATGTCAGAATGTTCAATGATGTAATAACTATGATAGATTATTATTTTGATATATCCTCATTACCGTCCTCATGTTGTTCACGATACTGTTAGGGAAAATTTAAAAACATATCTTGATTAATAATACGAATATGTTGAGAGCGATCTGTATGAATTCCAGCTACGTTTCCAACGTCTTTCTAAAATAATCGAACCCAGCACAAGCGTTTCGGGTAGTCAACGCGACAGAGCAGTTCCATGTTGGAACTGAACATGAACATTGCTTAGCATGTGTGACACATCAGTGTATGAAATCGTGCAAAAGACCCATTAATCATTCCGTTTCGCGAGCACCCCATCACATCGACATCGTAAAGTCCACGAGGTCACCCTGAATGTAATCCGGACATTCAGAAAGTGTCAGCGTGATTTTGTTCATAATGACAAAATTGAGACGAAATGACTAAGCGTAAAGTTTGATCCGTCGCCAACTAGTTATTCAGCCACCAAGAGGGCCAAACGCCTGTTGCTTGTTTCATTGCTTAAGTTTGATTGTGTATGGAATAACTAAGCATAGAATGCGTAAAGACCTGCACATCGAAACACACAAACAATATGAAAGTTTTGCTTGTAAATTTATCTTCAAATAAATATTCACAAATTAAGGTTTTTGTTAACTCTCAAATTAAATTAAACAGTGCCAACACCGAAAACATCATTAAAAGCGGATTGTTTGTTACTTAAAATAAAAAAAAAAAAAAATTCATATAAAAAGTGCGACATTAAATGAAAATAAATTGGTGGTGTATCCGATAGCGGCGCCGGTCTTCACACGGCAGGACCGGAGTTCGAATCCCGGCGGACCGCCTCCCCGTATGCAGGACTGACTATTCTGCTACGGGTAAAAAGCAAGTCAAAAGCAATACGGCCAGGCCGTTCTAATTGAAAAAAAAAAATTGAAATAAACCAAATATTTATACCCTGGAAAACACGGCCACGGCAGTATCACCTTATCACATCACCGCTCATCATACCATAAACAGACGACATTTGTCGCCATAATTCAATCAAAAATCAGCCATAAAACTTCAGGCACACGCATTTAATTGACACCGCAACATATGTACGCGGCTTGATGAATTTACGATCGAAATCAAAATTAATGGTGACATTGAATTTTGCACCATGTGTTACGAAAACCTTACACGTGTATGATTTTTCCTTTCTTGGCTTTTGCATTCTATAGAATGATGTATAGCACAGAAAATGTCGTAAAACATTGAAAACTTAAAGAAAGAGATGGAAAATAACATGCATGAATCTTGACGGTATGTGCCACATGCTACCGTCCTACGCTAAACTGTTAATAACATATTAGAAATTGTTTCAATATTTCCTTGTTTCAAAGAATCTTTTTCAGTACAGCCAAAAAGTTTGATACATTACTCAATGAAGAAATTTAAAAAGCATTTATGATTTGAATCAGAGCACTAAACATTCTTTTCATTCGAATAATTTAATTTTTATCGAAAATCAATTCGTGCACTGTTCTGTTCCAGATAAAATTAAAACTGGGTGGGTAGTTAATATTCAAAGCTGCTGTTCTAAGTGAAGCTACTACATTATAATAAATTTAGACAAACCCAGTTTTATGCAATTCAATATCGAAAACATTGCAAACGACCAGAGCAATACAAACATGAGTAGCACAAACTCTAAATATTCGCATTATCATCTCTCATATGCCGATTAGGTTGAATATGTTGCGACGCAATAGGCAGTATACATTATTTAACGGTCCATTGAGTTGTGCATTTGAGGTCATTACAATACGCGCAAATGCGTTTATCCACACGAAGCAATGCATCCTTACCTTGAGGTGCTAATGGAATGTCGTATTGTGTAACACGCAGTGTCCGGTTGGGGAATAGACAATGTATGTTTTGTAAAATCGAATGTCTGTATCGAAAATCGAACTCGCATAAACGATATGCTTGATGGCGAGTTATATGATGTGTAGGAATCTTCATGGAATTTCTACAAACATAATAATCATTCTTCAAACGTTCGATCATTCAGTCTTACCGCTTGATAATTTTTAATCTTAAAAACAGAAACCAGTTTCCTTTCACGGGGCCAATTTTTAAGTATCTCCTGTGCACCACATTCATGTTTACAATCGTGTCAAAAAACAAATGCATGCACACATTCCCTACGTTGCAGTGAGTGACTCCAGAGAGCATACTACTTACTCTCACTAGACAGAGGCTCTCGTAATTGCACTGGAATACCTCACCATTCACGGTTCCACTCACAACAGGGAGCGAATTTCGTCCAGCTCCATGTATTTCCGACGTGGATAACACCGAACAAACAGCGAAGTGATCCGAACGACCGCGAACTACATCGCGATGGCTGCATGAGTGCCTCGTGTGTACGCAATCCGGGAAATCTGACTCATTCATATTTCATTCGTCAGTTTTGTCTGGTTCTTGGTGCAGAAAGGACATGCGTTTGATTGTTGCCGAGACTCGTGACTCCTCAGGAATATCGTCCCACGGCCGATGTTGATCACACGCTTGCCTCCCCATGCGTGACTCGTGGTTCCAGCCAAGGGAAAAAGTTCTTGTGTGACATAAAGTAGGTCCTGTTTATGACAAATGGCCACGTAGTGATGTAAGTGTAGTGACCAGTTAGCAGCACTGCAGTGCTATCGCAGTAATGCCAGTAAATCACTGTTGTCGCGGTTGGTGCACGTTGAAAAGGTTTTATTACGGCTGTAGGAAAATATAGGAGCTTTCCTTCTGCCGGTAAATGAGTGTGAGATTTTCTTCAGTGCTTGAAGGTTGTTGCCGACTAAAGCCCAGGTTTACCGTGCAGTTGATGTGGAGTGACATGTTACGGGCCGAAGAAACAATTTCAAATGCACAGATCTTGCAATGTGAAAAGTGATTCCTTGCTGGATCTCTCCTTGCTGATGCCACGGAACGGTACCACTGTTTGTGTGCAATGGTGCGGTTGTGATTCTAATTAGCCAACACTCACAATCATGACCTGGCCTGGCAAAAGGTCACTGGCGGCGTACTTTCAATTGATTATGCAGAAGGGTGCAAGACGCCTTATTTCCACTGTTCAAGAGCTGCCTTTCTCACATGTGGCTGAGGCCACCTCGGCATGGACGGAAACAGTTTTCCATCGTTTGAGTGTCCCCTTTTCCTGGCGTCCTGGAGGATCATTGAGGATTGAAGGAACAATAATTAAAATCAAACGAAACGGAAGATGCTTCAGTGCTACGTGAGGATGATGACTGGTTACCATGCTGACAGCCAGAGCCTTCGTTCAGTGACACGCTGCTCGACTCATGCGTTGGCAACCGGCATCATCTAACGCATGACGATGAGTTCTGCTCACTTCTCCGGCGCATCGCACCGCTCGAAAGGGCCACGATGCTCATAAAAGGCATCGTGCGATAGTCATACTTCTTCGAAATGATAATCCATTTGACACAATTCTTGCAAGCGAGCTCGACAACGAGCGCTTGTGCTGCGTATGCAAAACAAAGACAATCGGTCTTTGTGTCTATTTGAGTCAACACTTGTGTTCATATTCACACAATACGAAGAAGTGGAATGTATGCGTGAGTTCAAAACAATTATGGTGCGCGTGTTTATGGTTTGCGAAATTGTTGACGTGTGTTGTTTCAACTTGTTTCCAAGGTTATGTGCTAAAGCAATCGTGTTGTTTAACGTTTTGCGATATGCTGCATGTTTGAAAAATTTCCACTATAGTGTTTATTTGATAAGGTTTTATTTGTACTACAACTTTGCGTGTATCGTTAAAGTTATCTATTGTTAAACGCGTGTATGTTAACCTTACTTTTTCCTTTGTTTCTTGCATAGAAATTAATTACTACAAAGCTACAACTTAACATTTTACTGCAGAAAAAACCATCACCAGTTATGCTAGAAAATTTGACAGTGAAAGTGCAATAATATCGAAAATGTTTAATGTTTGGGAGTGAGAAAAGTGCCCCCAAAAGCCGAAAAAACAGTGCAAACTACAACAACAGCAAGGATAAATGTCAAGCAAAGTGATGCAGTGAAATATTGAAGCGCTTCGTGCATTGAAGTGACGCAAAGAAAGTTGATGAAAATTGAAAGCGAGCTAAATTGATGTTCGAATCGAAACAGGAAACGGATACAATGCTGCTGGTGTTGAACAGTTGGATCGGACTCCTCCTTGGAATCCTCTCGATTTCAGGTAATGTCATTTAACGCCCTGTCTTTTTCTTCGTGCTTTTTCTTTGTCCATTCATCCTTTCTAAATCCTCACCCACCAACGTTCATTGGCCTTTCGTGCGTTCGTTCTGGTCCATAGAGAATGCTCATCGTTTTACTTCGATCCTGGGGGATGGTTTGACGCTGAAGGGTGCTCAGACTGGATATCCGTAAGAGCATTTCCGTTCACTTTAGCCATTTGAACTTTTTATCTTGTGCTCAAAAAACTGTCACCATTCAAGCGGTGTCCCCAAAGACGGACGAAGGAATATCCCTTCTTGCCGGGCTATCTGGTCCCTTTTTTTCCAACTTTTCATCCGATGATGCTGCTTGACCGCTCATATGACACTTTTTACCTTAATTGGGCATTTGGTGTCCCGACGTTCGATAGTCAGGCGACCAGATGTCATCCTTCTACTGGGATAAGGAACATTTATTTTGTTTTTCTTCTATGATTAAACGTAATGTATGAAGGTGAATAAAGCTATTTTTTAACAGAAAGTTTTCGAGAAACTTTAACTAGTGAAAACTGATAAAATATCTATGTGAATGTTTTAAAAAAATGTTATTTTTGTTAGTTTATATTTATTCGGCTTTTGGAAAGCAAACATGAACAAACATGTAATGGCCTTTTATATTTTTCGATGTAATATTTAATATTAAACTTAATTTTACTTCATTATTGACATGTTTATGCTCAATGAACTATGAAATAAAAATTAAATTGGATTCGAAAATGATTGTTCGTGGAAGAATGACCTGATTGATATCAATTAAATATCATGTGTTTGTTAAATTCGAAGAAAAATACAATTGTTAATCACATTAAACCGTATAACAACCCTTTGATTACTAATTGTCCAAAATTATTTCAAGGTTTTCAAATGCTTTTTAATGTTTTAACTAAGAACAATTAGCACAATTTGTATAAAAGATTCAGTCACGATGCTAACGTAACCAACATCTTCGACTCAAGTAGCGTTACAGCTGGATCTTAGCTTTCTCGTTGCCGTGGCTTTAATCCAAGATCAAATATTAGATATGAGAGATAGACGAATGTGAAACTTCCATAAAGTGGAACTATTCTGGATTTTGTTACAGGTTACAGGTGTTATAGTAATTTAAATTTGTTTGAGACAGTATTATACTGTCCTTTTTTGAAGAAAATATTACGTGAAGGAGAATGGCTCACGTTCTTCGTGAATCGAATAACTTTCAATGTGTTAGGTTTCGTCAAACGCTGGATCTTGATCAGGTGCAACAGTTCTTCTCTGATGCTTTTGTTTGCACTAGGCAATTTTCAATCAATAATTCCACTTAAAATTTTGTCCACAATAGTAAATCATGTTATAACCTTTTTTTAAAATGCATATCGTTCAAATAATTAAGATATAAACTAGTGTGTATCGCTCATCTAAATCGTATACCGACCTCAAAAAATCTCATACTAGTATAACTTATCCTCAAAGCCTATTCTGCAATATGTATGAGCAATTAGCTTGATGTTTTAATTAGGTAAATCTGATTCAATGCATTGCAATGTCATTGTCAAGCAAATATTCCTGGAGCGAAACCCCATGCGGTACATTATGGAACTTCTAAATCGGAAAGTTTGCCGTTCTAAAACATCAGTTCTTTCCAACTAAATCCCTTAAATTTTGGTTGTTTCTTGAAACAAAATCAGTAAATTTATACTTATTATAGTAATTTATACTGGTCAACCAGTACACACAAAAATCTCTTCCAAATGTACGGTTCAGAATGATCCGATCGAAATAAACATACAAGAAATATGGATACTATGTAGACGAAAAATATTCATAGTTTCATAGTTTTTTTTTCAATATTGTTTGGGTTATACAATAGCGTCAATATATAAGGTTTGATAGCGTCAATACAAAAATTTCAATAGCGTCGTCTTAATCGCAGTTGCTCGTTCGCTTCAGATTGCAATAAATTTTTAACATAAAAAAAGTATAACGTCTTTGATTTTCCAGCATCTCTCGGTCTCAAACTCAAAACGGTACGCATACCACCGTACAAGTTTCGCAGTGAATCGGCCCTGCTGGAATGTCACTACGAGCTGAACGGTCAACGGAAAGGGCACAGTTCACTGGACGGCACTAATCGACGACATCATGCCTATCAGAGCGACTATCTAAGTGAACGCTACGAAGAGGAGGAAAAGCTCTACTCCATCAAATGGTACAAAGACAACGAGGAGTTCTATCGTTACGTGCCGTCCGCCTCCCAACCGATTAAGAGCTACAAAATCGAAGGCATCCGGGTCGATCCGAACCATTCCGACGGTACGAAGGTGTTGCTGCGTGGGTTAACACTCAAATCCTCCGGTATCTATCGTTGTGAGATCTCGGCGGAGGCGCCAAACTTCGATTCGGTTCAGGGCGAAGGTCGGATGGATGTGATATGTGAGTAGTTGTTCGTTGTTTTCTGACGTTTTAAAGACTTACTACGTGAACGCTTAATTATTTGCTTGGGTTTATTGTCTTTGTATCATTTTCCAGATGTTCCAAAAGATGGACCTCACATAAGTGATAACGAAGTGAAAAGTTATCAAATAGGAGAAACGATGGAGCTAAACTGCACTTCGGGACGTTCCTATCCGGCCTCAACTCTCCAGTGGTACCTCAACGATCTGCTCGTTACAGACCCAAACAACATCATTCACTATCCGTCGGTACAAAATCAACATGGGTTGATTACCACCTTTCTTGGGCTGAGTATGGTCGTGCACCATCGGCACTACATCGACGGTATGATCCGGATAAAGTGTGTGGCCAGCCTATCGCCCGTCTTATGGCGTGGTGGGCAGGAGAGTATCGTCCAGTGGGAACAACCATCCATCGACAATCGTGTGGCCATGCTTTTGGGTGAGTTTCGGTTGTTCCATTCCAAGCTATCAAAACCAAAGAAATTGACGTTCTTGTCTGTGTTTTTTATTGTTTCTTACAGTTAAAAGTTCCGGGAACTTGCAAAGCCGAAATCGTTTCTTGCACATCGTACTAGTAAGTCTGTTACTTTATCTACAAAGCGTTATAAGTACACGAATACAGTAAAGAAGTGAGAGAAGGTAAGCGTTAAGGGTCAAAATCATCGTGTACATTAAAATCATGATTAGTGATAATTAGCAAAACTATTTAGTTTTACACAAACTGTAAACCCGTACACAACACATACCACATGCAATCTTGTTACAAATGAATAGTAGAGTGAGGAAAATGGCAGTATCTTTCTCAAGAGCTTATTGTAACGACACTAAACCAACCGCATCGCATACTGTTTTCGAATGCGGGCGTTCTTAAAGAATTCCAATTATCCGAATGCTGTGTAAAACAATCTACATCGAATCGATTTTGTAAATACTACAACAACCACGGATAAGTTGAACATTTGACCCCAAAGTACTCCGAAGAACTTTGGCAAGCTTACGGATATCGAAGGAAGCGTTTGTCGGGCTAGTGTAGCAGTCGTCTCACACTATACCGTGTGGTGCAATCAAAAACAAGTGAAATATGGCATTCGCAAGTGGAACAATAATCTATATAACGTTCAGATAGGTTACAAGTAGAAACCGAATTCAAATAGTACATTTGCTGTAGATGATTGCAGCACAGTGAAGGCGAAAGGAGAAAATCGTACGAAAAAGTAAATAAACTTGTTTTTTTGGATAAATAGATACTGTGTTGTTTAATATCACACTAATTGATTTTCTGTACCATCATCGATCATGTTTTTCATTTGAACCTTCAGTAATATGCCGTACAATACACGTAATGGTAAAATAATATAGTTTTTAAATTAATCAAAATAATCATTTCCATTATCGGCTGTTGGGAAAGCATGAAGACCTGATTGTGCTTTATATCTGCACTGGAATAGGCTTTAAACTAATGATAAAAGAATTTCTTGTTTTCAAACGAATGTTACTTACCAAAAACATATTATATTCATTCAAAACTGTTATGATTTTATGTTTATATTTTTGTATTGACAACGGTACTTATTTTGGAATTCACCCAAGATGTGGTTCATCTTCATCTGTGTAACGTTTCCTTCGTCAGGCCTTTAATAAAAAAGCCTTTTCACAGACTTTCGTTCACATTGATTCACATGCTCATCAAACCTCCCTTACAAAGTCATACTCATATGTTCAACACCGCAGCTTCTTCGCTGATTTCCTCAAGCTTGCTGCTGTAGCCATTGTAAAATGTTTCTCGCCCATTCATCCCACCAGCTTCATTGGCATTTCGGTGTCCCGCGCATGAGGCAAAACCTCGTTATTGCATTATGTTTTGTATGCTCCCTTTGTTTTGCCTGCTTACCCTTAAGCTATCCCACTTGATTCGACCGCTTCTGCAGACGACGGTACGTGAACACCGGTGGCGCGGAGTAAGTACATTACAGCTCAAATAACAGCACGATAAATCTCTGCACTGATATTGCATTCTCGCTGCGGTGGATATTTGATGCCGGGATCGTCCGTCCATTGGCTGTGATAGTCTGCATGGTATCAACAAATATTAAGTTTGACAGTGGGCTACAGGTTTAGATTCGGGGACTAAATGTGAAGGATTGCAACCAGAGCTAATGGCGCTCTGGAGGGAAGCTTTAAACGTTCATGTTTGTGGTTTTCGGGTGAATTTCGGACAGACAATTATGGAGCATAGTTTAGAAAGTTTTTTAGATAAAATATCATTTTCAAACCAATTGGTCGTGGAGTGTAATGAGTATCCAGACTAAACGTGTCTTCATAAGGTATGCATATCGTATAAATAAATTGTTAGTTTTGTAAGATGTTCTAAGGTGATATTCCTCTCTTTAAAGATTTTAAAGAGTCCTTGTTCCAACGTTCCAACGAAAACCTGTTGAAATATATCAACGCCATGTTTCATTTGACTCTCATGTATACGTATGATGTTCCGTTGATTTCCCTGAAATCAATTAATTCATAATATAATATGTAAAGCGTGCCTAAACACAGCGGAATGGGGAAAATGTAGCGCGAAGATTCAACAGAGACTCAAGGAATAATCCACTAGTGGAACACAGCATCATGCGGTAAATTGGAATTTGGTTTCACCCAACCAAACACTCTCATTTCACACGATGATACACGTCACACCGCGACGATACAAACATCTTCGACGGAGCCACGATTCCGATACGGTTCAGACAATATTAATGAACTAGAAGCATCTTAGAACGATGACGCATTTGAACCAAAGTTTACCCATCCCACAATCTCCGATGATGTTCTCTTCAACAACTTTCACCAAAAGCATACGTCGCCCGGGCATGCGACCGCATCAGCAACGTGTTGAATTGTTTATGGATCGTTAGGTGTTTAATTGCTTCACATTTAACAAGTTCTATGTAGAAAGCAAGTCAAAAGAGGGGTTTTCTGAGGCATAAATAATAAGCGATGAAGGGAGTAGTACGACGATTAGTATTTTAGATATGAAGTTACAAAATTGTTTAAAATTAATTTATAAAACATTACTTTACTTAATTTTATAATTGTATAATTTGTTTTATTCTATTAGAATGGCCTTGCCGTATTGAAAGAGTTGTATAATGTGCTTAAATAATGTTCAAATTATTATTTTATTTATTTATTCCTGTTGTTTTATTTTATTTTGATAACCGAAATGAATTTTTGTGTATAATATAATTTGGAAATAGATTGATATTAAAATATAGAAACGAACATTTAGTTTAATCAGTTTATTTGAACATCTACACAGGCTTTAGAGAGAGATCCTTTCTTTCGATGTACTATAATAATGAGTCGTGTTTCAAGTAAAAGAAGAAGAATGTTTATTCGTCTGTTCCAAGGTCTATTGTATATACAGGTCTCGTAATAGCCTTTGTTGACATCGACAACTTGGATTCGATTTTGACAGGTAGACGTCCTTGGCTATGTATTAGTGTGTTGTGTGTGGAAAAGCAATTTAGACGCAAAAAGTTTGGACGCTCTTAATTCTTTTGTCTATCGCCAATAGTTCGCAGGAAGCAGATTACAGCGCGCCTCTGTGTATCGTTAAACACCCTCATTGAATGATTTGATATTAAAAGGGGATTAACCATAAATGAATGAAAAAGGTCTACCAACCGAACCACCAACTTTTCAAAACAATCAACACACGCATACAACAAAATAGCATCGTGTATACGCTTCGGACTCCTATGTGTCATTTTATTTTTCATTGTTATTCCAAGAGCTGCCAAAACCCTACTATTACGAGAACTTTATATTCAATAGACCTTGGTCTGTTCGCTTTTAAGGCCATGATCAGAAGCAACTAGACGAGTCCGGAGCTTTCGCGTTTCAACAAAGATCCGGATGACCGAGTGTAAAGGCCTGCCAGTTTACAGTAGCATCGGGATTACTTAGCATATACAAATTAATGCAGAGCTTATCATAATTATATATTTATCTGTTAAGGGAAAAATTAATCATTGAACTAAAGCTACAAAATGCCACAGCTTACATTGCTACATTTATTACATTATCTTCATTTAAAGTACTACCGCTTTTAAATAGCAGCTGTCATCTATTTCATGCATTTCCACCTCATTAAGTTTAGTGTAAGTGCTATCGTTTAATTAAACAATTTCATTTTTTAGCTATATGATAATAGTCCAACTAAAAACCTATAGGTTTTTTTTTTCGAATATTATTTTTTGTAGCCTTTTTGCTTTGTATTTCGCTTATTCAGTAAGGCATCAGAATGTTCATCTTTTCTATTGTATTTTTGCTATTTTTTTACCACCAAACAAAACAAACAAACAAAGATTTATAAAATAAACCGAATGCAAAAAGAAAATCCACAAACCAAACCAAAACGAGACTTATTTGCCCTCGAGGATTCGATTGAATCGTTCAGGAACGGAAACCGCAACAAATCCAAGAATTCAACCAAGAAGTCAACAACTTTTCGCTATTGCAATTTTTCGTTCGCTCATCCAGCATTATACTTTTTAAATAGTTTCCGCTGCGAGTGCCGGTCGCCGTCTTGCAGCTGCAAAACAAACCGAACGCTCGCTTTTGTTTGCTCGTTTACCTCACTAAAGTGTGTCCGTTTTTGCACTCTTTTGTCGATGCTCGCAAGCCGCTCTGGTTAAACTATCCTATCCCAAGTATAAGAATTATGTGACAACAGATTAAGGGTGCTACGGAAGGCGGAATGGATCCGTGATGCAAGTGAGAGTTTTAGCTTCTTTGTGTTGCAACAGTGGGCACTAAAGTTTCTGTTTTGTCTCTCGAATGCCTTCGATGGGAAAAAATTGTCTTTTCCCTCTTTTGACAGGGCCGTCCTGTGTCCTATGGTGGCACAAAAATAAAAAAGAAATGTGCATCTGGCACGTGCAAGTACGGTGTGTGCTTTCAGCCGGCTGCAAGTACGTGAAAGTGCCGCATTCGGGAAAATGTTAACACATGGCTGTACTGCAGCTGTATGGACCCTACTAGGAACCTGCTCCTGGTGAGTATTGAAGAGACTGGATCAGCAAAAGGTAGAACGTGGTAGACGAACAAAAAAAATATCCAATGCTCAAACATCAATTTCATTTTGCTGATGCAGGCATCATGTGTACCTGATTTTGTGCCCTGTAGACATTTTGCACCGAAAGAAATCTTTACCAGCACGAAACAGTAATGCAATTGCTACGTTTTGAAACCATTTTTTGCTTTAGTCAATATGTGTCACCAGTTGGGAAGAAATTTGTTTGTTTTGCATTCTGCTACCGTTTGGGACGACTGAGAAATTATTCTTTACTACTAAACTTCGAAATGATATATTTTTCTCATGATTACTTATTCATTTATTTTTAAACAAGTCTGTCTTAGCTGCTAGTTTAAATGTTAAATCTACCACCACCACGCTTTTACGATGCATATTTGAAATCAAAAATCAAACACAAGGATGAATCTTGAACTGCTTTTATCTAACCCTTTCGAGTGCCAGAACAATATCATACGATTGCGATTTTCCACTGCACTTCAACTACCCAACAGCCATAAAACTAAACCCCTTTACTGCAAATGCTTATCGTGTGCAAACTACTTATCGCTAAGGAAGAAACATTCTCTTTTTACTAAACTTTATTGCGACCTACTCACCCGTCGAACCAACCCATACCATTACTGAGACGCCCACTTTGCGAAATCGCTCGCACACTGCAACACCGTTTCATAAACACATACCATCCATGATCCTCCGCAAAGCCTCTGGCGATGGGGGTGAAGAAAAGTTCGCCCGAACGATATGAAGATGTTCTCGAAATAGTTCAGTCTTTTTCGTGCCTTGGAAAACCGAACAAACCCATCCCGGCGGCACATACAGCCACACACACACACATCACGATTTCCGTAAACTCAACCTTCTGACCGTTCCCGTTTTGTTCCCGACTTGCTCCTTCGCTCGTCTAGTGTATTTCGGAGAAACCCTTATGAACTTTTGGCTTTCTGGTACTGGTAAATCTATATCTCACTTGAGTTTTCTTTGAGGTTTTCCTTTGTTTTTTTTCCGTTCTGATCTTTCCTTCACCATTTCCACTCGGGTTTGAACGATCATAAATTGGGCGATGCTTTAGGACGGCACGAAGCGGTTCTGGTTGCGAGCAAATAAGTGCAGTAGCTGTGTGCAGCGTATCGCTTTTTAAAGAAAGTTGAGAGCGAACATTCTTAAAGCATTTGGTTTTATTAGGATTTGTAAAGTGTTGGTTGTATTCGATGCTTTGCAGAAATAATCAACTAAACACCGAACCTCTCCGGAATGCAATGAAGAACTGTTTATTTGTTATCTGTTTCAGTTATCTGTTTGTTTTATATCTGACAGCTTTAAGAATAAAGTAAGGCAGTAAAGGAGGTTAGAGCTTTTTCTTGAGCATTCGTAACGATCTAAAACGATTTTTTTATTGTTAAACCTAATCACACAAGAGTCCTTCGTTCACTGATGGAGAGAGTTCAATGTGTCCGTTTAGAAACGAACAAATTTAAAAGCAAATAGTTACTGCGAAAGTTAAAAAATCCACATACAACCATATGATTTGAATATCTTCCTATTTTTCTCTGGCTCTGCAACCTCGAGAAGTATGGGACTGCCATTACTCGCCTTCCTTGACTGTTTTTTTACTCGTAGCTGCCGTATAGCCTTGTCCACCAGACTGCTCCATTCCAACAGGTCCAACAGAAAATATTTTCATTACAGATACTCTACATAAAATGGTCTATTTCTGAGAGTAACCTGCATCAACCAGCGTTGGATCAGCTCTAGTAACGTGAACATTCCAATGTTCAATAAAATTCAAGACATCAGCCTGTTCCACAATGCCTCTCGTTCAATACAAACAGCAAAGACCGAAGCTTGTTTGAATCATCCAACTTTCAGTTCACATATACACCGGTTGATCGTTCAGTGTTTTTCTCATGACATGATCAGTTAAACATAGTAACTGCAGTGAAGAAGTTTTCTCCGTATATGCGTTCTAGAGCTGCAACTAGCAGTAAAAAGACCAGCAAAGGTCCAATTATAAACGTAGGAAAATTGAATAATAATTGAATTTTCTCATGTTTGTGAAGCTCAGATATCACATGCTTTTCCAATTACAATCATAAACACCCAAGAACAGATTACATGTACTGAGAAATAAGTGCCTAAAAAAGTTATTTACGATTGTATCCATGCGCCTTGAGATTTTTTACCCTGTTTGTAAAAAAAACGCACGACTGACTACCGGGAAAACAGTACTCGCACCGTCGGATGTTTTACTCAGTGCATTGATGCGTTCAAGGAGATGTCCGTAAAAGTTTATTTAGTTCCAAGCGCTTTGTTTCTCTTAAAGCCAATAGTCCCATTCATATAAGCATGTAAAAGCTTGTAACCTTTATACTTTTTTTTATTCAATTAGAACGGCCTGGCCGTATCGCTTACGACTTGTTTTTTACCCGGAGCTGAATCGTCAGTCCAGCGTACGGGGAGGCGGTCCGCCGGGATTCGAACCCCGGTCCTGCCGTGTGAAGACCGGCGCCGTTATCGTATACACCACCGGACCGCCCCAAACGAGTAACCTTTATACTTATACACTTTAAACTCTATGTTGGTTTGAAGATTTCTTTTCCATGTTTTACGGCTTTTTTTATAATTTTTCATCGTAATACAAAGCCAAAATCATTAAATTCAATACACAAAACACAAAAACGAATGAAAAAATTACGTTTAGGCACAGTAAAAAAGTAATTGTAGCTGAATTTGCAACGTGACAGTGACAATTAACACGTGATCAAATTTAAGCAGCATTATCTGAACGGTACCATCAATTACGGATACTCTATTAGTGCGTTATATCATTTATCGTTATCCTTTTACGATCGAACACATGGAGAGGAAGTATTCGAAGCACTTTAGAGAAACACACACACACACACAAAACGCCAACGCATACGCACGCATCGGGTGAAAATGCAATACTCCCAACCATTAAGTACACTTTGTCTCTGAACTGTATTGAGGCTGTACACTCACTACACCCAGATATCCCATTCAAATCCACTTATGGTTGAATATTTGAGCACAGTATGCACTCCACAAGCGGGTGTATGAGTGTGTGTGTGCGAGTATGCACCACCTGCACTCATCCTATCGTTCAAGCTGATCTCAAACAACCGAAAAGCCCAGCGAAATGTGAAAACACGGTCAATGGCGTGCGTGACACACAAAGCCTGTTTCCTGTTAAATTGAATAACCTCCATACACACAGTGTTGATCGACTTTTTTCTCCACTGCGTTTTCGCAAATATCCGCTACCAGGCGAGTGAAATGACCATACTAATCCGTCCGAACAAACTACACAGTACAGCCGAACCTTTTCCGGGGCGACGAATTGATCAATGTAGCTAGGCTTTCAGTTGGTGCAGTGCTGTAAGCAATAAAAATCGTTTAATTAAATCGAAGCGATCGAACTCCAGTTTCTATGGCCCGTTGACAGACATGGCTTGAAGTACGCTCAATTGATTTCGAATTGATAGGTGCGTTGTGACTATTCTACAAATGAAATGAGATGGAATTGTCATTGCCGGAACAATCGAATTACGGATTTGAAGGATGCAATTTCATCACAAACAATCGATTTCTATACCGAACACCATTTACCTGTAGAACTGCAGGTAAAGTTTAGCGTTTTTACCTTTCAAAAAAAAAAACTTCCTCAAACCTCCAACGCTTTCGTCATCGCTAACTTCTTACCCTCGAACTGTGAGCTTCGTCAGCTAGTTTGTGGTTTCCATTTTCCCACGCCGTTGTGCGCTTGGCCCGCACCCGGTTGAGGAAGCGTGGCGCAGCAAAGTTTCCGGTACTTGGAAAGTGCTTAAACTTTGATTGGAAGTTAATCGACGGCTAAAGTGAATCAGCCAAGGCTGGCCGAAAGGTGAAGGCGACTGTTTGTACTCAAAGTATCGACTTTCACGGCACACCAACGCAAACAAAGTTCCTTTTTTTTTGTGCTGTGTTCTGTTGTGAAGTTTGTGGTTGGAGTGGCTGCCAGTAAGAACGAGAACGAGCACGTCATTCATCTGCACGGGAAGGCAAAGGTATCGGTCGAGATCAAAGATTGAAGTATTTAGCCATCCCGTCCCGTAAAAGCGCAAAGAGAATAAGCGATTCTGCTGCTTTAAGTGGACGACCACCTTTTGAGATATGCTGTAGACAGTATCGGGAGACTTTAGGCTATGACAGCAAGTGCTAGCCCAAACCGCAACGTCGTGAAGTCGAGCCATGTAACCGATGAAGCAGAATTGATGCTGCACATTATTTGGATCTGTAAAAATAATTTCATGTTGGGAAGCTATTGATTAAAGGCTAAACTATGTCAAGTTTCTGTGCAATGACTTTTGGTATTGTTTTGTTTCTTTCATGTAACGCACAATTAAATTTAAGTCTTAAGTAAGTATGAAGCATTGTTTTGTAACTTTATTAATCAAATATCACAGATTGATGTAACATTCTTATAAATACCAAATACTTCGAAGTGACTGGTTTCATTTGCATCATTTTAAATGAAAACAACTAGAAGCACCTCAAAATATATTTCTCGTCATTCTGAAATAAAATTCTAACTTAAAAACTAACTTATAACACACGTGTAATCCGAAACTAGTAGATTATGAGAGTTTTACTTAATTCTATTATTTGTGCTATTTGTTCAGTCCAAGACTCTTTCTACCAAACTTCAATCGTTGATAAACTCCTAAAGCATTCACTTGGAAAACCGTCTTATCTGGTGGACTTCAGTAATATACCTCACAAATAATCGTTAATAATTTCTTTAAATAAGTTCTACGCTACAGGTTTTAACTTAAAGCGATACCGTAAGAATCAATCAACTGTGGTAATGATAGCCGGAAATTAAGACGCTCACACAAACGCACATTTTCCAGAAACAACAATCTATATACAAAACCTTCAAACATCAAGTCCCCCACCGTGTTGTAAAAGGTCAAACAGCGGTTTTGTTTGTGATGAATATGTCACATGAAACCCATCATTTGCAAGGACAAAAATAACACCAAAAACCCAAACATCTGCCCACCTTACTGCTCAGCATCGAACACGCCTCCCAAATGTCCAATTAAGGTAGAAATCGTTTCACGATCGGTCAAGCAGTCCGGCAGTATCGGGGACGGATGAAACGTTGAAAAAGGCACCAGATAGTCTGGTAAGAAGGGATATTCCTTCGTCCGTCTTTGGGGACACCGCTTGAATGGTGACAGTTTTTTGAGCACAAGATAAAAAGTTCGAACGGCTAAAGTGAACGGAAATGCTCTTACGGATATCCATTCTGAGTATCCTTCTGAGCAGCGTCAAACCATCCCCCAGGATCGAAGTAAAACGATGGATACAAATCTATGGAGCAGAACGAACGAATAGAAGGTCAATGGTCGTCGGTTGATGAGGATTTAGAAAAATTGAGGTTAATACCATTATCTATTGAGAGGTTTCTCGGAAGAAGTAATATTTGTTTTGTAGGAAAAGTTATTAATTTTGATGTTCTTATAATTCAAAAATTTATTTAGACAAACTATTTTGAAACTTTATCGGTGAATGCAAATGACACCCAGTATTGTAATTATTTTGTCAATAACTATAATCTTCTCTGGCTCTAGGCTCTACTACTATGAACTGCAATTATTGACTTTTCTTGACTTCGTTTAATAGGTCTGCTCCTAGTACAAGAAGCCGGTCCTTGAGGGATTCAATATCTGGTCCTGCCATGTGAAAACCGGCGTCGCTTCCGCCTCTGCCATCGGTCCGATTCACACGTGCATAAAAACTTTGCTCAACTCATCACTTCTCGAGCATCCAAATAGAACTATTGAATTTTCCCATCCTCGATACATCTTTGTTTTGCATACGCAGCACAAGCGCTCGTCGTCAATGCAAACCTGAACTTTGTCAAATGGATTATCATTTCGAAGAAGTATGACTATCGCACGATGCCTTTTATGAGCATCGTGGCCCTTTCGAGCGGTGCGATGCGCCGGAGAAGTGAGCAGAACTCATCGTCATGCGTTAGATGATGCCGGTTGCCAACGCATGAGTCGAGCAGCGTGTCACTGAACGAAGGCTCTGGCTGTCAGCATGGTAACCAGTCATCATCCTCACGTAGCACTGAAGCATCTTCCGTTTCGTTTGATTTTAATTATTGTTCCTTCAATCCTCAATGATCCTCCAGGACGCCAGGAAAAGGGGACACTCAAACGATGGAAAACTGTTTCCGTCCATGCCGAGGTGGCCTCAGCCACATGTGAGAAAGGCAGCTCTTGAACAGTGGAAATAAGGCGTCTTGCACCCTTCTGCATAATCAATTGAAAGTACGCCGCCAGTGACCTTTTGCCAGGCCAGGTCATGATTGTGAGTGTTGGCTAATTAGAATCACAACCGCACCATTGCACACAAACAGTGGTACCGTTCCGTGGCATCGGCAAGGAGAGATCCAGCTAGAATCACTTTTCACATTGCAAGATCTGTGCGTTTGAAATTGTTTCTTCGGCCCGTAACAAGTCACTCTACATCAGCTGCACGGTAAACCTGGGCTTTAGTCGGCCACTACCTTCAAGCAACGACGAAAATCTCATACTCATTTACCGGCAGAAGGAAAGCTCCTATATTTTCCTACAGCCACAATAAAACCTTTTCAACGTGCACCAACCGCGACAACAGTGATTTACTGGCATTACTGCGATAGCACTGCAGTGCTGCTAACTGGTCACTACACTTACATCACTACGCGGCCATTTGTCATAAACAGGACCTACTTTATGTCACACAAGAACTTTTTCCCTTGGCTGGAACCACGAGTCACGCACGGGGAGGCAAGTGTGTGATCAACATCGGCCGTGGGACGATATTCCTGAGGAGTCACGAGTCTCGGCAACAATCAAACGCATGTCCTTTCTGCACCAAGAACCAGACAAAACTGACGAATGAAATATGAATGAGTCAGATTTCCCGGATTGCGTACACACGAGGCACTCATGCAGCCATCGCGATGTAGTTCGCGGTCGTTCGGATCACTTCGCTGTTTGTTCGGTGTTATCCACGTCGGAAATACATGGAGCTGGACGAAATTCGCTCCCTGTTGTGAGTGGAATTGTGAGTGGTGAGGTTTTCCAGTGCAATTACGAGAGCCTTTGTCTAGTGAGAGTAAGTAGTATGCTCTCTGGAGTCACTCACTGCAACGTAGGGAATGTATGCATGCATTTGTATTTTTGACACGATTGTAAACATGAATGTGGTGCACAGGAGATACTTAACAACTGGCCCCGTGAAAGGAAACTGGTTTATATTTTTAAGATTAAAAATTATCAAGAGGTAAGACTTAATGATCGAACGTTTGAATAATGATTATTATGTTTGTAAAAATTCCATGAAGATTCCTACATATCATATAACTCGCTATCAAGCATATCGTTTATGCGTGTTTGATTTTCGATACAGACATTTGATTGTACAAAACATACATTGTCTATTCCCCAACCGGACACTGCGTGTTACACCCATACGACATTCCATTAGCACCTCACAGTAAGGATGCATTGCTTCCTGTGGATAAACGCATTTGCGCGTGATGATAGAATATTGTAATGACCTCAAATGCACAACTCAATGGACCGTTAAATAACGCATACTGCCTATTGCATCGCGACAAAATTCGGTTTTCGAACGATGGTAATGAAAATTTATGAACATTGTGCTGTAATATGCAACAGTATCATTGGCTGGCCAGCTCATATTTGTGTAGCGACCGTTGTTATCATGACTGGCCAGTGGCCCTGGGTTGCAACTTTGAACATGTCTCCTGGTTTCATGTGGTAACAGTATCAAATACTGCGTGTCCGCCTTGCAAAGCATTTTCGTGAGATTTAGTTAGAAGCATAGTTTCGACACAAAACCGATACGGTCTCACGAGCTTTCATGAAGGCTTATGATGAGTTTTGATAGCCAGATCATACGTACGGGACTGCAATGTTGGTGTCAATAGAATGGTAATACTGTACCTCGGGGAAACATAAAATACTAATTCTGATAGCAGCGATCATTCATTTAGGAATATGTCAAGCTCCAATAGCTCTAAATGTTTCAGTGCTGATTTCATAATGCAAGTCGTTTACAATTGGTTGAGCAACAATTATTTCTCGTTTAATATTATATTTCAAAAAAATATTTGTATTTTATTAAAGGTTCTATAAAATATTATCTACTAATACAGTTGGTTTGTTGCAGGTTCAAAGATTTTGTTGCAAAAAAAGTAAAAATATTATAAAAACGAACTTATGTAGTTTCACATTTTTATATTTAATATTTCATAACGAATACGTATTTAAAAGCGAGCGTAGACAGTTGTTGCGATGTTCTACAAGCTAGTAAATAAATTTGGTCCCATTTCAAAGCCACAACACAGGAAAACTAACCGACATGATGCAACCATTCACAACAATGCTTCACACTAAAGAAATTGTGCCTAGGCTGGGGTAGGTTCGTAGCATGAGAACATGATAACGAGTGTGGTTGATGATCGAAAGGTCAACTCAGCCACAGAAGACATTTTACACATTACACAGATAATGCAATCAAAGCCTATTGACGAACACTGTTGGCTGCAACACACTGCTAATGGCTACAATTGTGATCATATTTTATTAAACGATAGATAAAGTTACTTTTATTATGTAAAACCTAAAATATTCTAAAATATAATAAATTGATTCAGAAGTTTTTTTTTATTTCATTGAAATTATTCATCATCTTATTATGTTAGATTATATTTTGTGTTTCATACTTGCTGCATGCGTTCAAAGTTTTGTGTAGAAAATGTTTCTCTTACCTTGTTGTTTGTTGCTCTTTTTTCCTGGTACTCTGTCACACGCTGTGCCAAAAGTGTATCGAAGGACATGAATCGTTCAAAAACGCCATCGTTAATTGCAGCCAAGGGGAACAGGGAATCGGATTGTTTAAAAAGTTTGGCAACGAAACAGACAACGTACACCGGCCGCTTCCTTTCGTACCGACCATCGTTGCCGATCAGGTAAGATCGAGAAGAGGCAAATGTGGTGATGCGAGTAGTTCGGCTCAGAGAAAATCTTTCTTCACGTTTATTTGCAGCCGTATGACTTTTACGAACAGGACGATTGGCTTCAACATTTTGAAAGAAAGTTTGTTGAACGGTACGAGGCAAAGTTCGGTGTCAAATTATAATATGTGACAAAGTTTTCATTAGTTTTAGCTGTATCGGTTATGCCTTTTGCTAGGGAATAAGAAATATATAATTCTCTGAGTCTTTGTTTGTTGCTACTTACTTGTTTTTCATGCGTTATTAATTGTTCAAAAGAGGAGTTGTGAACATTTGCATGTTAAGTTTGTTTTTTCCTAAATGTTCTAAAAGGAAGGTTTACTCTGTATTTTGCAAAACTTTTTCAATTCAACAGAAAAGGTGTTCTGATGTGAGTTAAAACATATTTCTTGTAATTAGTTAGTTAAAACGTTTTTTTTTTCTGTACAGTTTAAAAGCTATAAAATATTTTCTTTCCTTTCGTGTAGAACGGTCTGCCCGTATTGCTTATTCGAAATTACGTTTAATATTCAATTCTCTTAAGTTGGGAGACATTTCCTATTCCAAACCGTAAAAGGGCACCTTATCCCGAGTGTGCTCGGTTGTTATGATGCAACTTTATTATGTTTTATTATGTTTTCTTTAAGTGCTCTGCTTTCAAGTCCCAGGTCTTTGCCATAACTAATTGAATTGTGATGAGATGTGTGACGTGATTTCAAAAATTTATTTCCAACGAAATGTAGTATACGAATAATACATAATAAAGTATGTATATTGATTTAACATGTTTTTAGTTTTGAATAAATTGTGTAAATGACTGCTGCAACAACTATCAGTGCAACTACTCCCAACTCAATAACATGTCGCCAAGCTGTCATTTTATTATGTTTTGCCTCGAACTCATTTTCTCGATCCGGAAAGAAAATAATCAAATAGTATTGAAAGTAACACAAACATGGTGACATTTTCATTAACGAACTATAATCGTCCTCTTGCTCATGACTCTGGCTGTATCGAACAGCAAGCGAACCGTGTGTGTTATTGGCCGTGTTGCAAGCGTGAAGTTCAATCACATTTTCTTGTGGGTTGGAGTTTTTGATGTGTTTATACACAGGTCTTACAATAGTTGCATTCCATGTGACAATTTTTGATTCTTTATCCTCTAGATGACCGTGGTGGCAGGTAAAGATAAACGTTAACATAGGCTTCA
>KZ062379.1:81988-111172 GCA_002091835.1 Anopheles maculatus
AACAGGTTTTGAAGTCTTGTGAGATCAATCTTTTTGCGGACGATACTGTTATGTTTATCGCACACAAAGACATCAAACAAGCTGAGTCTCTGATGAATCTCAATTTAAACGCTCTGGATGGTTGGTTAAAGTACAAAAAGCTGGCACTGAACATCAAAAAGACCAATTACATGGTAATGTCTGCTGGTGGATTCAATAACACTCCATCTATCGTTATCAATACGGAACGAATCGAGAGAACCCACCAGGTGAAATACTTGGGGGTTATTTTAGATGACAAGTTGAGGTTCCATGCTCACATTGACTGGATCATCACTAAAGTGGCTAAGAAGTGTGGAGTGATAAGTAGACTGGCGAGCGATCTCGATTTTTTTGGGAAAGTTCACCTCTATAAATCACTCATATCACCACACTTTGATTTCTGCTCGTCCATTCTATTTCTTGGCAATAAAGGACAAATTGTAAGGCTTCAACGGTTGCAAAATCGTATTATGTAGTTAATATTGGGGTGTGGTCGACATACGCGGTCTGCTGTTATGCTAGATATTCTACAATGGATGTCTGTAGAACAAAGGATAGTGTATCAGACCATGACTTTTATATTTCGATTGTTGAACGGTCTATTGCCTGGGTATCTGGGAGAGAGAATAGTGCGGGGATCTGACGTTCATAGGTACTGCACACGCAGAGCAGATGAGCCCAGAGTTCCAAACTTAATTTCTAATAGTGCTAGAAACTCCTTGTAGTTCAAGGGGATCCAACGGTACAACAGATTTCCCAGAGAAGTAAAGAATGCGACAATCTTACAAGAATTCAAGCGCAGGTGTGCCGAGTATGTTAAACAAACTGTCTGATGTACTACATGTGTAGATGTCCCATGTCACTGTATAATGTGTAACTGCAGTTGTCAGCAGGTTCTGTATGGTGATTATAAGATATTTGTATATTTGATGAATTAGATTTTAAAAAAATTTAAGAGACACGCGCGCGCATAGTGGACAAATTGATGCCATTTGGAAGATTTCACTGAATGAGCACAGTCTGGGAAGCCACAACAAGATTCATACATTGATGATTGTACGTGGATAATTTCAGACACATAAGAATTCCCTGCTGCGGAAAGTAGTCCCTAAATCCATTCGTTGGTTTTAGTGGAACTGGCCATATGCAAGTTGCAGCGGTGTTCTTTAATATAGTGAACCAGTTTCAATCAGTGATTCTTGGTTTGTTATGCAAAGAATACCATGGAATACCATTGTTATGAAGTGAGACCCGTTTTCCTCGGTGTAATCATGTTGGTCGTCTTAGAAGCGTGAATTGGTTTACTCTTCAAAATGGTCGTCGATGCCACCACTTACTCGTCAATTTTTACTTTTTACTTTTAAACTCATATTATCAGAGTAAAAATATCGTAAAGATAATTCCGTCCTTCTCAAACCTGTGTTGGGGTAAGAGGTGGGACTTATCATTATCATCATCATCATCATCAAAACATTTTTCTTGTAATTAGTTAGTTAAAACGTTTTTTTTTCTTTACAGTTTAAAAGCTATAAAATGTTTTCTTTCCTTTCGTGTAGAACGGTCTGGCCCTATTGCTTATTCGAAATTACGTTTAATATTCAATTCTCTTAAGTTGGGAGACATTTCCTACTCCAAACCGTAAAAGGGCACCTTATCCCGAGTGTACTCGGTTGTTATGATGCAACTTTATTATGTTTTATTATGTTTTCTTTAAGTGCTCTGCTTTTAAGTCCAAGGTCTTTGCCACAACTAATTGAATTGTGATGAGATGTGTGACGTGATTTCAAAAATTTATTTCCAACATTTGGTTCAAAGAGAGTAGTATACGAATAATACATAATAAAGTATGTATATTGATTTAACATGTTTTTAGTTTTGAATAAATTGTGTAAATGACTGCTGCAACAACTATCAGTGCAACTACTCCCAACTCAATATGGACAGAAACCTTTTAACGCTTAACGCTTGGTTCAACTTTTATCTTTCGTTCGTTGCTACACTTTGCTCCTTAACTTTTTAAGAACAATCATAATTAAGCAATGTTATTATGTGTTGACAAAAATCAAGGGTTCGCTCACAATATGAATCCAGAGCTTGCTCAATGGTTAACTATACATTGTGCATTGTAAGGTTCAACTTGGCTACAATTTTTCTTAATGATAATTCACTTTAGATGAATATTAACGTGAATACTAACGTTGGAAACAAAATCTGGTTAATAATTTGTCAACTGATGTACAAATACCTCTGATTTAATATTTCAGGTTAGCTGTTTTTGTCAATTTAATCAATATTGAACGAAATTATGATAAACATTTTGTTTCGTTCAATATCGTCCTACGTTGTGTTTTATTTTCTTATTCAGTTCATTGCACACTTTAATTATCGAGATACACATATAAACTGATTTTACGGAAAGCTACATCGAAACCACGCGTCTTTTCCCTGTGAATCTCCCAACTAGATTGTCATCTCAGTTTGACAACCCAGCGCTGCCAACACAAAGGCGTGCTTCTCCCTCACGTCAAAATTCAAATAATTCGTTCACAACACATTTTGTTCATTAGTTTGCTCATGTAAACAGTACGCCTTAGTAATGAGCAACATTCTTGAAACCCCTTTGTTATAGAAGCAACATATCAAACATTTAATTGCGTAAGGCTGGCTCTAATGGTCTTTTTATATTTTCTTTGTCACTAAACCATGATTATATATTGGTTATAGAAGTTGGCTTATCGACCATTATGATATACTCTTTGATCTTCGATGAATGTGACATATTGCCGGATTTGAAGTTTTACCCATAAATAATCCAAATCACTTAGTACAGAATTAACTTTAAATTGTGCTACGCATAGAATTAAAAACTTTTTTTCAGGTAGTAGAAAGAACCAGGGCGGCCCGGTGGTGTATACAATAGTGGAGCCGGTCTTCACACGGCAGGACCGGGGTTCGAATCCCGGTGGACCGCCTCCCCGTACGCAGGACTGACTATTCTGCTACGGGTAAAAACCAAGTCAAAGAAAGCTAGAAATAGCAGGCCAAGACCTACAGAGGTTGTAGAGCCGGAGAAGAAGAAGAAGAGAAAGAACCGAAACGATAAATAGTAAGACGATAAATAGAGGACTGCCGTAAATGTTGATTATCTTACGATAAATAGTTTTATTATGTAAAACGCAATTATTGTGCTGCATTCGAAAACATTCAATACTATAATTTATTTATGGGGAAATTTTATCTCAACTCGAAATGCGCTCATCGCACAACTCTTATGAATATGCGAAGTAAATTCAAAACATAAAAAACAATTATACTAATTGGTGATCTTTGCACTTATTATTGCTAAAAAAAACACTATCAATTAGCTCGATTATAAAACAGTATGATGCAATTCGAATCGAACAGATTTTGGCATAAAAACAACAGCTTTATGACAACTGTTATTGATTATGAAAAGAGTTTTTGATATTTTTTTTTTGTTCATTCCACTTGTGAACGTCCTGCTCGTGAAGCCGTTCGGTCGGCGTGAAGCCGTAAATAAAACAATTAAATTTGTTATATCAAAAAGCACTCGAAACGATATATCTGACACCGACTATCGGTTGACACTCGATACGACCAAAAAGCCCATCGATAAAAGCATTTAAAATAAAGGCTGCCACCAGGTCGATAATTAGTGTCACACTTGTGTTATCTGCGGATAAAATTGACACAGTGGAACCCGCACTGAGACACTCTACTAACGCTAGCAATAACTACTGTTGTTTGCATGCCTTCATGGTGATGGAGCTTTAAAGTTTTACGTATAAAATTTGTCTTACAAAGAGATGATCGGGCGATCGATGTTGGTGTCTGGATCCTTTGGGATGCTATTCAGTGTGAGTTTAGTTTTCAACAACAAAAAATCCAACAGCGAGCTCCCAGTTGATAGCAACTAAAAACATATTTCATAATGAAAATAAAATTAACATCAGCTCAAAGCACAGTGCAAAGAGTATGACAAATTGTTTCATTCATTAGAGGCAAGTTTAAAAAAAGCGGAGGCATTAAACAACAGCTCTTCAAATCACATCATTTGCATGGGTTTGAATATTCAAAGCATGATGAAAACGCTAAACTCACAATTAGCAATGAATATTCATACTACAAAGATGCTATCGTACCGTCATCGGTTGCCGAGTAGCCACAAGCTCGTTACTAGAGGATTAAACCGTGGCAGATACATGGTGGTAAACGAAGCTATGTAACGGAAGCGGATTACTGTATAAGGATTCCGCGAAACGTCGTGATTATGGTTGTTGCTACCCATAGCAAGTAGCTGAAACTTTGGCGAAATGAGAGCCAAATGAATCAGTGGCATTGTGTGAAGCAGATGGATTTGATAACGATTTCTACTCAGCGAACTAAACATTTATGAATGTTTTTTTTTACTAATTTTATTGAAACAACAGATAAAACCGGCAATATTACAAAAAGTGTTTATTGCCATTTTGTAGAAATTTGTGTCGTTTGAGCATTGCATACAATACGGTTGATAATAAAAATATTCTCCGAATTTTTCGCATCGTTATTGTTAATTAATGAAGTAATACAAAGTCCCTCACATCTGACGAGTGTGCATTTCACAGCCCTCCCGTATGAAATCAATTAAGATGCTCATTTGTTGGCATTAATTTAAATAATGTAATGAGACTCTACTTACAGCTCACACAGTAACATCAGGACATTCGCTCGGTTTGCATCTTTTTCGATACCGGTTCGATACTGTGCTGTCAAGAATGGGTTGTGGAACAGACGCGACGTTAATTAATTTTAAAGTGAGTCCTTCAACGCAACCCGTCCACATTCAGTGCGAATGCGAAAGAGGTATTACCGGTAGGGGTTTTATAAAAGCCAACCATAATGCTTTTCAATGGTAACGGATTGTACGCTAATAGTAACCGAGGGTGTGTGTGTGTGGGCGATGGTTCCAGAAAGGACAGCCCGGGAAGCAGGAGAACCATAGCAGCCGGGTAAAGAATGTACAAATGACGGTGGAAAGGGCTTAAATTCCCAACATCGGCGTGAGATATTCTCGACGGATCGAGCACTAACGTAATAAAGCGTGGTAATATCCGGGGAAAAACATGACACTTTTCAATTAGCATCGTTCGTCGGTCGAGTTAATACCGAACTAGCTGTCTTCCAGGTGTAAGGTGAAAGGAACGCAGCAAATTTAAATCCTCTTCAGCGTGGTTTATGAAATTGTTTTTTTTCTTTGGTTGGTGGAGCATCAGCAAATAGGTGATTATACTTAATTTTCAAGATTTCTAGTTTTTGGTGATCTTAACAGATCGCGGATACTTTCAAGAATACTAAAATTATTGTATTCTATTCTTCTAATAACTTACGCCAAACGCTTTAGTTTTAAAACTCTCAAGAAATGCAAACCCCCAACCCAGAATACGCTGGTTTCGGAAAACTCATTCCACGTAATGTGCTTGAAACAGGAGCCTGTTTCAAAAACTGCTTTTAAACACTGCCCTGCGTTGTACAAACAGTAAAGCAACGAGGGTCAAAAAGCAGAAAGTTTGCACACAAGCTTACGCATTCATAACCTTTACTTTGTCTCTTTACGCGAGCCCTTGGCTAAATTGTTCAAATATTGATCTGACCCCTTCTTCTTACACCATCAGCAAGGGTGGTAAGTGAACCTTCGCAAACAGGCAAAATCCTATCAGAAACTAAAAGAAACGCCGGTGTTCTGGACGCAGGAGAGAGCACCAGAAATAATGTTGGTAAAGGACGTAGTAAATTTTTAATGAACGTAAAATACGCCATGTAAAAATGACTTTCCCAAGCTTACGCCTTTTTTCGCGCTTGGTGGCATGTTTTTCTTGACCGCCTTACCTTGGTGTAAGTTCTGGCGTTTTTTTTCTGAATATTACCACTTTAGTAAATATTACACAATAATCTTAAGTAAATCTTTTCTTTAGAGACATAAGAATATGAGCCGGTTTTAGCAGATGTTGCGCAACGCTACTAATTATGCCAGTGAGTCAACTGTAGACGACTTCCAATAACTTGCCAAATAGCTACAGCATTAAGTTTATTGTCACCTCTGCAGGTATAGATGACTTTAGTAGTGTCATAACCCAATAATTACCTGCATGTATTTGCAGTCAAGACGAAGTTAATATTAAACCCATCTATCTCTGCTATCCATAAAGGTGTGGAGCTCCCATGCCAGCCGTCTTTCATGTTTGGTTAACCGCTTTTGCTTTTCCGGGCTCGGTTGGAAATAAAACGAAGCGTAAATTTGTTATAAAACACCTTATATCTTCATATTATACAAATCGCAATAATAAAACCATAAATTTTACAGCCCACAGCCCGAACCGGGAGAAAAGTTCCGTAGGTAAAAGTTTCGTTTTTTGCTTTCCATTCCATCGCAACCGCAGCCAGGCCGTGGCAGCGGTCGGGACGGGACCACATACACGCAAACCATGCCCCAGCCCGAACCGGGAGAAAAGTTCCGTAGGTAAAAGTTTCGTTTTTTGCTTTCCATTCCATCGCAACCGCAGCCAGGCCGTGGCAGCGGTCGGGACGGGACCACATACACGCAAACCATGCACTCGTAAATACCCATTCGATGCCAGCCAACATAGGGCCACGGTTCGCCCCATGTTCCGTGTGTAGCGAGCGCAACCCGGCTTCTGCGAAACGGATCAACACCCAGCGCCAGACACCCAAGTTCACAATGTTCGCACTCAAAACAACCGTTTGCAGCGAGGATCCGGGGTATGAACGACGCGTAACACCATCGTACCCGGTGTGCTCAGCCAAGGTGTGTTTCACACGCAAGAAAACCTGCATCGGGCTGTTATGGCAGCGGCCGGGTTTTATACTACCGCCGTCCAGTGGAAGGCTCACGAACGCAACCAAGCACCCGTATGTGACTTCTTGACGAAGGTCCTGCCAGGTTTTTTTCCCCGTGCCTCGTCGATTACTTACCACGATTGACTTAGAACTTTTCGGTGATCCTGTGGACGCGCCGCGGGAAGAAAATGGAGTCAATGGAAGCAACACAAAAAAAGAATCATACCGTGCGTTGCAGGCAGTAGATCCAAGTGCTGCACGATCGCCAACACCATCGTCATGCAATAGTTTTATGACCTCCCGGTCTTGGGTCCGGCCCGGATCCTGCGTGACTTTAATAAAATGCTCCGAGTCACCAGGGTCGCTAGGTTCCGTCCCATACATTAGCGGGGCTAGCCTTCTTCCCTGTTGCCTCCACTTTACGACACTCGTGCCGGTGCAGCTAATCTGTTTTATGCTTTTATGGGCAGGCATGACTTCACATGGGGCCCACTTTCCTTCGCCGATGTGTTCGTTACACTTGGGGTGTAGCGTGCGTTTTGTTTGTTTGTCTCTTTCTTGTAGCATTTTAGCGTAATTTTTCCTTTTTCCAGTGGATTGGCCTGTTTTCACTGCGATGGAACAATTAGGTGCGCACGGTTATGGCACAACACTGGTGTGAGTTTATAGGTGCCTTTGCCAGCCTGGCCAAACGTTGCGATATCTGCTTTCGGAGGAAATTATTATGATGAAGCATAAAAGGGCAAACGGCAGGTGAGCGTTTTGCTGTGGTGCGCTAATGATTGTTGTGTGGTACGTCATAATGTTCTTCATTGCCGTTTTTTTTTTGTGTACTAAAAGGGGTGCCAAAGTAGCACGTTATTAAAGTATTTTTTTTACATAAATTAAACTTTCAAATAGTGTTTTGCATATTATTGTTGCGAATGTCAAAACATTTTCATTCACCACACTCGATTTGCATTTCCTGTGGCGCTATCTTTCTTTGTGTAATATCATATTCTCTTTACTTGTTAGGCTTAATGGCTAGCTATTGCTATGTGATTGTAAAGCTTGCCTCATCCTTGGTGAATACAAATGTTGAAATAAGTTTTTTTTTTGTATCAAACAACCGCCATGCATTTTCCCTTTTAATAGATTCATACGGAAAATTGATTCGTTAACGTTCGGTTTTTTTTTTGACTGATCAACGCTGGTTTGTGTTTCGATTTGGATTCTCGCTTCAGTTCGCGCTGCCTCCCGCTCTAAGCTCGTTATTTGTCCATTCAGTGCTCGGTGCTGGCATCCTATTGCAGGTATTCGTCAAAGGATCGATTTTCCAAAAGCGCATGTACGGGCACTAGCCGTGGAAACGAGCTAGTGTGAAACAAAATCCGAATCTATTTTTCGGTTTTTTGTTTGCTGTTTTATTTTAGTTTTGCTTCTACCCTCGTAGGCTATACACACAAACACACACACACACACACACACACACAGTGATGGTTTCGTATGAATCTTCGAGCGGAAACTTCAATGGCTGCCGGGAGTTTCACGTTGGTCAGTCGTTGGTGCCGTCCAATGAATCAGTTAACGAATGTAGCGGACCCAGTGAATTGGATTCTAAAAACCTTCGTTACTAAAATAAAAAAGGGTGCGGAACTTCGGTGCCGCTATTGTGAGCAATCGGATGAAGGAAAAAATAATTCAACGTGCTGATACACTTGCTATGTGCCCGTGGTGGACTGGTGAGCACAATTCCGGTACAGTTATGCATTACCACCGACAAAAAAACACAACACAGCCATATCTCAAGGTTTTGCGACCACACAAAAACTCATATCAAACGGTGGTGTACACCGAGGCTTTGCAGAGAGATGGCAATTTTTGGGGCTGAAATGTTGTACACTCGAACCCACCCATGTACTCATGTGTTCATCGGTGGCACCGGGTCCGATAAGCCGTAAAAAGTGGCATAAAAATTATCGATGATCAAACGGATGCGATAAACTGGTCGAGTTTGGCAGCGGATGATAGAACGATGGGCAGAAAGTAAGGTTTTGTGAATGCATAGGCTGCATAGAATGTGCAACACAGAACAGTCGATGTAACGATGTTTCTAATGCAATTGACTTTGAAACCTTGTAAAATGTTGTAGTTATTAAAAAAAGCCTCAATAGCTTACACTGTTTTACAGGCCATTTTGGAATGTTTGCATCATTTTTCTTTTCTGTAAAGGACTTTTTCAATATCCGCGGAGTAGAACTACCTTTGGATGGTGAAAAAGTCCTTTACAGAAAAGAAAAATGATGCAAACATTCCAAAATGGCCTGTAAAACAGTGTAAAACTAGTTGGTTTTTGGTGTAAAACTAGTTGGATTATGTAACTATTTTGTTTTGATGTTCAATTTTTTTTTCGTTTAATTTGACATGTTATATTCGATCTTCTATTTTTCCTACAGTCAAAAGGGATTTTTTTATTTTGAAATATCACAATTTGATATAAAACGCTCATTATCAAATGTTTGTCGTTGTAAATGATATCATGTGTAAGCTATCAGGTCATTTTTCACAACTAGTTTGAAATTTAAAATCGTTCCCATTTTCATACTTCTTTCTCCTTCGTTTGTTTGATTTGACGTGTTGACTTTGATCATTTATTTCCTTTTGCAAGCGATCGTTTGTCAACTTTAGCCATGTAATACCACAAGCACCAGCATTCGTACGTATGTTGTCCCGACAGGCGGACGCACGATTTTGCAGCAAATTATTTACGATGAAATATGACACCACTCACATATTTTATTGTTGTCCCGTTCCGATTGTTCCCAACCACCACGGACAATAGCATTAAGACGGAGCGCAACTTCACATTTCCGGAAGGTATTTCCAATCGTACCGGACCACTCTTACCCTCGGGCGCACGTTTATGGTGATGGTATGAGCAGGGATAAATCAAATTTATTGTTATTCGACCGATAAAGTTCAATAAAAATCAACCGGCATCATCGTTTTCAATGAACTATGCCATGAAGAACCACCGGGGCCGATGGTCCGAGTTCGATTATCGATCGGCCACTAACGGTCCAATTTCCATTCCGTGCCTGTCTAAGATTTCCCCACGGATATATGTGCCGTGAAAATTGGTCATTTTACTCGAACGCTAGTGAACGCAGGCACAATCTCTTCGACCCGTTGTCGGTTTGTGTGTGTGTGTGGGGGCGTGTGATTTTTTTTTGTTTTGTCTTTGCCAGTAGATACGACTGTATCAGATTATGGCGATTGTCTCACAGCCATTTATGTGATTGCAGATACGAATGCCCGCCCGGGTCCAATGCAAGGCAAGCAACAAACGTAGCTAAAATTATTATCTTCAGCAATAACTGCTTGGTAGAACACTTAAAGTTGCTGTAGCTGTATCTGAACCAAAATAAAACGGAAAATAAGTTTGAAAAGAAAAACTTATGATAAAGTATCTTCCTTTAAAAATCAGAGACAGGATTAGTTCAATCAGTTCAGACAAGCCAATCGACTCTAAGTCTGATTGTTTTTGTATGTTCAGGGTGTATTACTATTTCCGTTCAAGTTACTTTGCTGGAGGAAAACAGTAACAGCATGCATTAATGTCAACATCTGCATTTATGATGACAACAAAGCTCGAAAATTCGTATTGATAAGTTCTTCACTTCTACTCCAATCTACTGTCTACAAAGAGGATGGTGGATAGTGAATAAACAATTGTTTTACAAATACCAAGAAGAAAACCCACTCAGAACAAAGGCATTCTTGCAATATCCGCCTGGAAGCTCGCTGGAAAGGCAAAGTAGAACAATTCATTGAAAAAAGTTCAAGCACAATGGTTTGAATTCATCCATCGATGTATTGTATTGGTTGGTATGCTTCCTAGACAAAAATGCTTTCTATTTAGAGTATGACAGTGCATGTGATTTATCTAGCATAGACATTCTTGATGTGTTTTTGTGCAAAAACATTTTAGCTGTGCATAACTCTGCAGGTCATAAACATTCAACTGATTGTTTGCTTAAAGTCGAGTATGCATATTTTAGATCGATTATAATCTAAGATAGTTTTGATAATTAATCCTACACACACATTCCTGGCAATCAATTTCCTCGCATCGATATTTCACGAATCTTTATGCGTTGTTATTAAAAAGGAGTTTGAGTTTTGAACAAGTTTTAAAGTTTCACAAATCAATTTATCCGAAAAATATGGCTGATAGGTATCGCGGTATAATGTTTATTATGATTCAATTTCTAACAAAAAAGCAGATATTAACCAGATAAAGGCCCAAATGTACATAGGTGATAAGTCATGTTTTGTCGAAAGGTGTCAGACTCAGAACCTAAACCTGTCTTACGACTTGAAAGTAGAGATATTGTGGCATTCGATTAAATAACTTAAAGGATAATGAATGCCTTTTCTCAATGCTATAGTTAATATGAAATAAGAAAAAAGAAAGCTCATTTGAAAACCATCGAAATGGATTCAAAACTATTACACTCAAACTCTTGTTTCAATATAATTGATTTTCTATCCTAACTGGTTTTCATTTCATTCTATTAGAACACACAGAAACACCAATCTTTCAGATACAACACTATCAGCAATATGACACCATCCTTTCGATGACTTCTGCCCACAAAGCACCGATTTGTGAATGTGCAAATTCGTACAACAAACAAAAACTGTAATTTATTCACCGTAACACCAAGCGGCCCGGTGGTGTATACGATAGCGGCGCCGGTCTTCACACGGCAGGACCGGGGTTCGAATCCCGGCGGACCGCCTCCCCGTACGCAGGACTGACTATTCAGCTACGGGTATAACTAAGTCACAGAGAGCTGGCAATTGCTAGCAGGCCAAGACCTACAGAGGTTGTAGTGCCAGAGAAGAAGAAGAAGAACACCAAGCGATGGTGTGTGTGTGTGTGTGTGCAGGTGTGCTGTCATGGCACCCACTGCCACGTGGCCTCCATAAAAATGAAAGAACCAGCTATTCGTTAACTGCTTCGCCCAAGCCCGGCGAAAGAATTATGATCTCCAATTTCGTTTCAACGCCAAGCTGGGGGGGGAGAGTCGTTCATTAGAAACTTGAAGTGTTTTCCCCTTTTAGCAAATGGGGGGTAAGATGGAAATTCTCCCGTTCCTTTCCGAAAGCAATCGCCTAGAATCTTTCGCTTTAAGTATTTAGTCATAATGTCAAAACACCTTTCAATCCTTTATAAAGACGAAAGACGGTTCATTGCCTCATCATCGCCGGCATCAAACTGGTTTCCACGAGCCGGGTTTCGGAGCTAATTTGACTGATATTAAGCTGATAAAATTAAGTACAGCGTGCGCTATGATTTGCCAGCACTAAATGATGAAGGACGATGAGCACAGAATAATCGATACGAGCTGCTTTATATTCGTCGTAGCGATTTACATCATCCTAAATTTAATCCAGTCGCTTATCGTAACATTCCTCGCCAACCAACGGCCCGCTCCATCGCGACGGAACGGTTTGCTGAGCGCTGGGTGAGTTTTTGGCAGGGGATTATGAATTAATTTATTTTTGCTAAACCATTTGCCATGCAAACGACGAGCTTAAACAATGTTTGACATTTTGACTTTGAAACCTTGGCTTATTTTTAATGGGTTATTTGGCTCGTTGGACAGTGTTTCCGTAACCATATTTTTCCGACAGTTTTAAGGTCCACGCTCTTACTGAAGCGCAGATAAATGGCTGATGTTCTTAGGTGACTTAGGTGATAGCAAACTAAATTAACTTTATTAAGTTCGATAAAACTGTTGATTGCATGATTTAACACCTACAGGCTATGCGCCGTTGTTGATAATACCTTAAACGCCTTAAACTTACTTTACTTAATTAAATACAAACAGAGAATCATCGCTTACAATTGCATTCACTCCATTATCCTAGATCTCAGTTAATATCCAAACAACTGAGTTCCGTACGTTTCTCACACCAGTGAGAAAATAACTCACCTTCTCACAACATCTTCCAGTCACTCATCAAAATAGCTTCCAGTGCAGGACTTCGGCAATTTGCTTCAGTACTCTCCATTCGTTAGCTACTCAGTACTGTGTTCGGAGTTATTATTTTTTCGACACTCGCATTGTCCTTCAGAGTAAACATAAGCTGTACTCCTGAGTATGTGTATTTTGCATTTGTTGTGCATTGTTTGAGACCCTTGGCCACTTTTGCTGACACCAAAGGTGCAGTGATGTGAACCATCATTCGTTTAACGTTTTGATCACTCGGAACATTCTTCTTGAGAATAAAGTTAACTTACTACAATTGTGCCTGTGAAATGCTACAATATAAAAGCTTTGTCAAACCAGATTTTATTTCTTTAATGCAAAAGAACAATCAATACAGCGCACAAGTGCGATGTGAGTGCACTCGTCTCCTCTTTATTTATATTTAAACCCACCATTGGTCCACCGTTGCGAGTTTTGCGATGGTCGGGAAGCTATTTTTCACATAAAGTGATATAAATTTTTCCTCACATTCTGCTGCCTGGCGATGGTTTGAATATTTCAACAGGAATGTCGCTCCACTTTTATGCTTTTTAGGGCAACGACACGCTCAGTTTCCTTGTGACCCTTACCCGCCGCCCTCCAGGAAGAAGGTTCGTGGAGGTTTTTTGGCAAATGGTACAATAACGAGTGAAAAAAAACGGCACGAAACTAAACGATAAAGGAGTGAACTTTCGAAGAACCGTTACAGTACCGGCAATGGACACTTTTCACCGCACGGAATATCAGCCGTGGGTAGCCGTTGCATTATTAACAGGATTTGCCCTCAGTGCACCATTTAGATACAGTGCCAAGATGAAGCGAGCCGAGCCACCGAACCGACCCCGAACGGGATAGAAAGTGAAACTAGTGGGTAGAGTGTCGTTTTTAATGCAAAGCTATCCACCTCCCCCGCATTCACTTGCACGGTGGATTGGAGGATTGGTGGTAAGGTGAGTTCGGAGGAAATGTTTGGTCCGACAATTTGCTTAAATCCCCCAATTGCTAATGGAATGACTGTTCGATGGCTTGTGACAGTTTGAGCGTTGTTCTGGAAACTGTAGTACGGTTTTGTGGAGCCCTTTTCAGAGGTTGCATTCTATAGCTTCGTTAATTTCGAACGAACGCCAGCTTCGGTTTTTTCGCATAATAATGCGATGAAGATACTTTAGTGGGAAGATCAACATTTGCTGCTGTCTATTGTCTATTTAGCGTTTTTTTTTTCCTATTTGCTATGATAGTTAGGATGTTGCTAGAACTACTGGATATGTTCAACATTTATTTACTTGAATTTTGAGACTTTTGCAATTTTTACTCCCAAATGTTTATGTAACTTTATTTAAAAAACAATTCAGTAAAATTTTTTATCATAGTACACCTTTCAGCGAGACAACTTCAGGTCAACATCGCTAAATTATTCACCCCTAGTATAATTATCTGCTCAACTTTCCCAAATATTCTTTTCCCTCTTCGTGTCAAACCATAAAGCAGATCGATTACAAACATCAAAATGTAAATAAAACCTCTTACATGAACGTAGCTTAACGAACAGAACAGAACAGTACTCTTAAGCAAACCAAAATAATATTCCTTGCGAATCATGGATAGCGAAAGCAGATTCGACTACACACCTTCCTTTGTCCACCGTGAGCCGATTGTTTTTATACGCGTGTTTGCTTCAACAACCAACCCGTCCTGTCCTTCCTATAATATCGAGTATGCGGTAGCATGTTCCTGGTAGTAATGAAAATAAGCAACATCTTCACGGAAAATTCATTAAAAATAATGAGGTATATCATATTATTACGCATTCCTTGCGTGCTTCCTATTCATCATTGTTTCATCATTGTTGTGCGAGTTGGCGGAATTATGGCAGCTGAATTGTTTGGGAGGGTTTTTTTTTGCATTCCTTTCGAAACAGAGCTTAGCCACGGATTTGGAGTGGTATAAACATTGGCCTTGATGTTTAGTTTTCTTACTCTTTAAGGACTTTTTTAGTGGATCGATTTTTTTTCGTTCACTTCAGCGAACAATCTGTTCCAAATGGTTGCTTTAGCTAGTAACTTGCCTTCACGATTTCCTCAATAAAATATGTATTTAAGCTACATTTTTTCAGAACCTCCATAGTAAGCCCTCTTATGACAGGCCCAATTTTGCATATTAAAATTGTGGAACCCTCATAGAGCATCTTACCGTCTTCCTGCTCATTATACTATCCATCTCAGACGTCTAAGCATCTTACGTATAACGAACGCAAAATATTTAATTCCTATCAGATGTCTTTTGATAGCAGCGATTTTTTTTTTCTCTCTCGTTATTTGCTAATCATCAACATGGCCACGGTACATTATTGAGCAGGTAACACAGATTAAAATCCACAACAGCTTCTTTTTAAGGCGAGACAGGCCGTAAAGCATACCGTAGCGATTTGATTTGTTTTAATGAGATCATAATAAAATTGACGCAACACGTTACGGTTTATTTAATGCATATTGTCGTAAGCGTCAAGACAAGAAATTATCAAATGTCTTATAAAAATTTCTCCGACACAGTGACAGAAAGGAAAACCTTTAACAACCATGTTGTTCTTATTTCGTAATGTGTGTTGTTCTACATTCTTCAACCAAACCTGAGGCCATTTCTGACGTCTGTTTTAAAATTTTATCGACTAAACCGATTACATTTCCACAAACCACACAGTGTTCTTTGTTCGACTTAACAATCTTATCTTGATGAATGATTAATGTACGATTCGCTCATTACAAAATGTTTCAATCAAATAACAATAAGCACACCTCGTCCGACCCTATTCATTCCATATCATTCGTTGGCAAAGCAATGCTGCCTCGAAATTGCGTAATAACATTAACAGCAATCTCAGAAATGTATCATCAAACATAAACCCATAAAGCGAAAACATTAGTACCAACCGAATTGCGTTTACGCTTGTCACTTTGACTGTTTCCATGGCGGGATGCTTCTTCGTTTACAATTGCTGATATTCGGTTTCAAACGTGCCGGTGCGCAAGAAATGCAATTACGAATGTAAAGTGGCACTTTAATTTTATGACAATTGAAATCTTCTTAGAAACAACCGGCACTCCATAACCGACATTCCTTGGGTTTCTGCGCAATGGACACTGACGACAGCTTTTACCTGGTTTGTGGTCGTGTTGGAAATGTTAGCTCTAGCAATGTAACCATTGGCATTAGTTTGTTAAAAGTATAACATATTTAATATAATCTTAACTGCTTTTAAATTACATTAAGTACGGTTTATTTAATTATATCAAACTGTTTAAACAAACCTACCTGCAAAACTCGTGTTTGTGGCAAGTCCGAACCTCAATTCACTCCGGAATGTAGAACAAAACCATGCTGCTGGATGCTGCTGTCGTTTATTACGGGCATCATTTGGCAGTACAAGGTTTATTACAAACCAAGCGAACATCCCGAAACCTTCCAGCCGACAAGGCCGATGGCAAACATGCAACAACATGGCAAAGTGGCGCCATCCTCGTTTTTTCCCCTCGTTCCAGAACGAAAACAAAATCAACGATACCACAAATCTGTCTAGTGACTGATGACTGAAACCGGCAACGCGCTAGCCTCTTTATCCAACCACTGTCGAAAATGCTCAACACAGCCAGTTTTAACCGGAACTTCAACAGCTGCAGCTACCTTCTGGAAGTCTAGAGAATGGTGCTATTAAGCGAAAGTGGCATGCATCCGGTTTTTTGAAGAATGCCGTCACATCCGCCCGTACCTCGTTGGTGGAACCTTTGGCGAACCTTGAGTGGGCCAACGGCTATTGCTAGGATTCCATCGATCGTTGGGTACAGGGCTGAAGCCTAGCCTCAAGCATCAACAGTTGATGCCACAAATTGGTACGGTAAGGTAGTTACAACTGGTACAACAATTTCATTAAGAGATCCATCATATCTAGTCCATCTCATCACAAGGGCTTTGTATTGTGCGAATTGTATTCAAGATTCCTAGTGAATAATAAATTATTATCAACTACCATAACAAAGGTTTTCTTAATCATGTTGTGTTCCTTTTTTGCTCTGACATTTTTAAATCAAGATTGTTTTGCAAATTTTCCCGAAATAGTAATCTCTTTTTCTTCAAACATCTTTCGTATTGGTAAAGAAATATACATACATCGCAACAACTTTTGCTGAAATTAATTATAATGACCCCTGTATCAAATACCATGTTGTTTCTAGAACGTACGATCAAATTACACGGACAACAGCACTGTACACCATTCACAGTTGCATCACGGTGCTCAATCAATCACTTTGGACAGTGCTAACTCATTTCAACTAACCATCATAACAAGTCAGAGGGTCTAACCAACGGTAAACAAAACCATTGCAACGTGTGTGCGAAAGCTGCACACAGAGTATACCGTTTCCCATCGTTGCACGCACGTTGGTTCTCTCGGATATGTAAGCAGTCGGCAACCACCGGGAGCACTATAATTAACCGATTTACATTTCAGTCAGGTATCTACGCTTTCCCGGAACACTGCTTGTAAATGAGCTTTCTCGGTTCGAAGTATTTCAATTGTAAGGATACTGCGCACCGTAAGGGTACAGCAACGTTTGCACCTGGTATCCCTTTTGGCACCGTGGCAGGAACTTTTGGCAGGTTAGTATTACTCGTCATTTGATTCTTCTGCAACGAATATCATCCAAACGCAGAACAACAGCTAGACGTAAAGCATGTGCGTGTGAGTGTTTGAGTGAATCTATTTTCCTTACCGGCAAAGCGGACTCTACCCGAATAACTTCAGCCCAACCCTGTCTACCGCATGCCCTTCCAGAAGGGGTGTCTCGTACAAAGGATTGATTTTCAATGTGCTCGTACGCAAAAGCGGTTCCAAACATTGGCGAAAACAGACAACAAAGCTCCTCTGAGCTAAGTGACGCCATACCGTCTTGTTGCACGCACGTACTTGCCGCGACTAACCATTTGAAGTGGCGGCTGACTGGAAGCGGCAACTGCTTAAAACTATCATACCACCTCAAAACGTATGCAAACGAGAAAATCCCATGATAAATAGAGCAAAGTTTGTGCACCTCACGCTCGCACCACAGATACCGCGCTTCGGAGCAGTGAAATTAAACCACTCGCTCGGTGAATATGAACCACAGGTATCACTCGTGTGTGTGTGTGTGTGTGGAGTGGTTGCAGCCAAGACATTGCAGTTACGGTATCCGCCAGCCCCGGAACAAGGCAAAGTTTCGCCGTGAAGCGTGAAAGTTTCATCTTCGGAAGTTGTGATTTTAGCTCGTAATAGTCATCATAGAATTAGTGCCCATTCCCGTACACTTGGAACATGGTCCAATCAAAGATAGGAAACTTTGCGGAAAACTAATCTGCTTTCATTTGGGCAGATGGGTGGTTTGTTAAAGCGAGGAAACGAGCTTGTGATTTAACCTTTAAAAAACTGGCACACAATGCCACTGTTGCCGATAGTTCAAATGGTTTGATAAGTTGGAAGGCCTTCTTAAAGCTCTAGTAACACTGAAACTTTGTTCAGAATTTGATATTCTTTATGTAGGAAAATACTTCCAACTAAAAACGGAAAAAGCAATCGTCACTAAACGTTGCTCGCGTACGTGCACTGCTCAGAAGAGTGAATCAATATTTGTTTACACCTGACTCGTTCATCGCATCGGTTTTCCAACGCCCAACGAATCTCGCCGGTTGCAACCTGCACTGTGTAACGAGTTTCTTCTCTAGCAACGCTGGTGGTCATTTACAGCTGTCCCCGGCTCTAGGGTTTGATCAGATGCGATCTCCTGGCAAACTGTGGTCTGCTGACCAACACGTCCGACACTATCCGGTGGTCATCTTGTCACACACACAAAACCGGAAGGTAAAATCATTCCCAACCGGAAAGAGGATACGTTGAAATTTCAGCAACGTCCTAGCTACACAAACAGACCGAGTTTTTCATGCCTCGGAACCTTACGTAACGCTTTGGAAACAAAAATATAAGAAAAACCTGGTCCCGGATGTTTTTTTTTTCCAAGAATCTTAACATTCGATTTTGCTGAGAGAAAACACACCGAAACTCTGATCGAACTCTAGTACATCCTTTTTTTCCCTCAAATTTATTCTGTTACACTCAGTGCTGCGAAATTCGATGCGAACAATTTCAAAACGAAGACTTACAGCTTCGTTTGCCATCGTTTGCCACTTCAAAGCGCTGAGACCATATAATAAGTGTTCCGGTCACGTTATATATATTGTTGATTTATTTTCCATTCATATTCCCGATTCAACTGTGCAATCATGGAACCGGACACTGTCCGTCAAGCTTGTTAACACCATCATTCGTTGCACCGGCTGGTGCAACGAGTTGCTAGACATTTCAATCGAAAGTGTAACACTGACGGTTCAACGTTGAATGACTTTTTCAATTACCAACTTGCTGTTGATTGGAAGGGCTAGCTTTCTAGAAGGTCTATACTACTTTAACCTTTTTTAGCTATCAAAACGAGGAATTTTTTTTTTTTATTTAATTTCCAGTATGACGGCTGGACGCCGTATCAAAACGAGGAATAATAAACCCAAAAAAAATGTTGTAGGAAATTGGTGCAATTCGGCGTACATCGATGGAGACGCCTGGTGCCTTTCAACAACACGACTTATTTTGTGTAAAATTCCGTGCCATTCTGTGTATTTCTGTTTTAAAACCATGTTGATAATTTTTCAATATTAAACTATAAGAAAACATATGTTTTCTTCTCTAGCAATAAATTTAAAACAAAGTGGTCTAAAAATAATTAAGAACTAAGCACGCTAACGTGAAATATCCAATTCCAGTTGTTAAATCGCTAACAACTAAACGCTTCTTCCTAACAGAAAAAACCTAAATTAGAAAGTCTATGCCAATGCCAGCCTCACTGCCATCAATCTTGATTAAGCCCGATGATTGCAAAAAAGAAAATGGTTCATGTTTCATCAAAACCACATTTTGCACTCACTGCTGCACAAATTTCGCTAACCGCCTGCCAATACTGTTATCCCAAATGGCTTTAAATTGATTCAAAATTAGAATCAGCAATTTGTTTTTCCCGTTTCCTTTTCCTCCATCGACCCGAGCAGCGTCAAGATGAAGGTGTTTGAATAAAATGTCTTTCAGTTTAACTTTCCCTTTATCGCTATCATTTGTTTCTCTTTTGATACTGTGTTGATACCGATTGTCGGTCGCGAAACGACTTAGTTTTTGTTTCAATCTGCTCAATCTTTCACTCGCGGGACTTGTAGAATTTGAGTGGTATTCTATGTCATTGACAAGCATTAGTGCTGTGGTATCGTTAATGTGTCAAACAATTTGTTGAAAATGGCGTTAAAGCATGGTTGAAATGCCTCAAAAACATTACCTCGTACAAAGTGTTAGTTTTTCCAACTTAAACCAGCTTCTTTTTAACTGCACACCTCAATTTCTAATGCATTCTTACAATGGAGTGTGCCACACAAGCAAATGTGGCACACGAAAGTGAAATAAATTATATTTTTCGCTCCCCTTTTAAACCAATCATCGGTGAGCACCGGCATACCTTTAACCGATCAGTCGATAGGGAAAAGAATTTTCCAAGATAAAAACAAACAAAAACTCCGTTATCCAAACGCACACACAAACCGTTTTTGAACTTCCACAGGGGTAGCAAAAAAAGCCACCCTACTCACTTCAATCAACGCCGTGCGAAGAACACATTTTTAACCATAAAAGAAGGAAACGGCTCGACGAAATTGAATCTGACGTGAATTTAAATTAACGTTCACAGCGTTCACTGCTTTGTGGGGGGCAGCTTTTTTTTCTTCATTTATCGCCACTTCCACCAATCAAGAATGCTGCACCAGGCCTTCAAGAAGAAGTTGGTGCCGGTGGTTTTCTTTTTTTTTTTGTTACACACCACTGCCAGTGGTACGCTCAGCCAGACGGTAGGATTGTGAAAATGTGCCTGCAAAGTGGCAGAATGAAATGCTTCAGCCCAGCGAAACACGTAAATGAGGAGGGAACTGATTTTTTTATGATACCACAGAGAAAACCGATTCCGGATGCATGCACGTCTTGCTGCTTGCTCCGCGTTCGCCCTCCCATGGGAGAATGGGCGTAAGAGACGTAGAGAGGCTTTGCATAAAAATGTTATTCTTATGGCCAATTATTTCAAGGACTGTTATCTTTTTTTTCTCTCTGTCTCTCTCGCGTCACTTTTCGCTTTCCGTGAAGTGCACACTGTATGTGCGGCGTTCAAGTATGGTGTGAATTTTTAGCAAAAATGTCCACAAGTGGGGTAGGACAGCGATTTGTGCGACGGGCAGCCGGGCCCGTCTCGTAAAGCACCAAAATAAATACAAATCTCTTCAGCCATAAAGCATACGCAAGCAAATTCCGACCGGATGGAGTTAAAACGATAAACAAAATGCAAATAAAAAGCACAGCGTCGCCATCGGTCGTGCCGTGGTTACTCAATGCCGAGCGTGTTTTGCTGGTGTTGTTGGTCTTTCGGTCGCCTCGTTCCCGCGGCAAGGTTTTCGGTGGCACACTCCGCTTGTTGTTTTGTTGTTCTCCCGGCCCGGGCAACATTAGCCGTTTCATTTAAGGTCAATAGGTTTGCAGTCGGTTCTTCGGTTTTATTTTTCCAAGGAGAAAGCTTTTTCCCCGCTCGGTCGTAGGTGTGCTGGATGGATGGTGGTGGGCTGGTTCGACGGAGCGTTTGTGGGGTGTTGCGGAACGGAGATCGTTTGTTCTGTTTGCCTTATCATCAGCGAAACACCCTTGCGCCTGATGACCGCTCGTGGCATTGCCGGTTTTTGCTGCCACCGCCGGTGACGTTAATGTCCCCACATAAAACATCTTTTTACGATTACCGATGACACGAGTTGGCCGGCGGGTGAGTTTGTTTATTTTGTGTTTGTTGTTTGTTCTTCGTTTGTTTTTCTTTTTTTTTTAGAAAAGCACGTTCCCGAAGGAGTTTGAATGAGTTTTTTGTCTACTTTTCAAACACAGAAGCCACCCCGTCCAACTCGTATGTATGTGATGCTGTAGTATCAGGCTTTAAGACATCAATGTCAAATACATAAAATCATAAGCATCAATCAACCAAGAAACGCTAACCGTTATCCGTAATCATTACTTCATCAAAACGGCGATGAGAGATTAGAAATCCTGAGCGAGATTATTTTCTGTTCGCACGTCACATTACTGATGTGCTTTTTTAAAGGCCGCTTTTATGTTCTTGGCCCATCATTTCGCCAAAGGCACGGTATCGTTTAATTAGCATTTTTTTAAAGGCACATCAGAACACCCACCCCAAAGGGCCAGCCTACGGCCTAGCGTTACCGATTCAACGTCAGAACGTCATTGTGAAGGGACACTTTACATTTTCATCATCGTTTGAAGTGGGCTCATTATGTCACCCACAACCTGCCGGTCCTCAACAGCACACTCCTACCATAAATGACAAGCACGCCTCACGATCGTGCAATATCTCACTCGCCAAACACACTTCATCACTGAAGATTCGAAATGGAATTTCACGGCTCGATTGGTTCGCCAGGTTTAAGTTCTTTTCGTTCTCATTTTGCACCGCCACTTAAAATAACTGTCGGTGCATTCGCCAGCAGCACCGCGAAAACCAAAAGGATGCTCCACTTAAAACCACTTCACCGGCAGTTCATTCAAACTGGTACTCTGGTGGGTGGATTTTTACAGCTCCCGAGACAAGAGAACTTCAACGCGTTCGCAAATGAAATAAGAAAGTGGGCTCGAACGGCGCGTACACTTGTATTTGCCAATCCCGTTCCGGTTATGCATCGGGCTGCCAAAGGCAAATAAGATTACAATTGTGACACGCCAAAACAGGGGGCCCTTTAATGGCATCGCTAAGCTCATTGTGCCAGCTGAGCGCCGAATAATGGTGAGCAGGTGTGTAAGATGACGCAGAATTGAAATTATTTCCGGAAAAATGCATTTTTCTCGCACTCGTTCCCACTCAATTCGCTTCCTGCAACTCAACATCTTGCTTTCTCAAGGTTTTTTTGACGTTCTACCTTTTACTTCCTTTCGTTGGATTCCTTACGGTAATACTTTTTGCCAGCAAGTGAATGATCTGCCACCCAACGAAAAAAACCTTATCCCAAATGGTATTGTCGCCGATTTCTCCTTTGCCAGGCAGGTGATTTTTTCTGTTGGGGCCCCCCAAGGCAGGAAAAGTTTAAAGAGAAGTTCTGTGCGAAAACCGGAAAACACCACAATTCTCGCCAATTGAAAACGAACTGGAAAAATCTCATCGCGAAATTTCAATCGTTTCAAATGACGAACGAGCAACTTTTCTCGCCCAGCTTATCCCATTTCGGGGTTTGGTTTTGTCTTTTTGTCGGGTGGTTCGCGTACAAGCAGATCCTTTGTGATGCGTTCTCCACTTGGAAGAAATTCTCTTCCTTCCCCGTTTTTTTTTGCTTTTCTTTTGTCCCCCGATTACATTACATTACATCGGCACCTACTGCTAAAGGATGCACTAAAGAACGATTCTAGCGGAACCGCGTACAGACACTTGTACAATACTGCTGCGAAACGAGCGGGCACATTGGCGGGTGCTGTGTGATGCGCTTTACCGGTGGCAGTGCAATTTCAACCGCAACTATAGAGCATCGTTTTTCTGTAACACCCATTCACTTTCTCCCCCTCTCTGGTACGCCACTGTTTAACATTTTTTGGAGTGCTTTATGCGATCATTTTCCGTGCACTATCGCTAAATTGTTCGCAATGATTCTGCACGGCTGCTGGTGTAGTGATTATTTCAAAAGAATACGAGCACCTCGTTCGAGGTGAACCAATTTCCTGCCAGGATTTTTCTCTCGTGCAATGTGCAGCTGCTCTGTTCGCTTATTTTCTTCTTCTATTGTGTGCGAAACTTTCCATTTCGTCCGGTTTTAACGAAAGGAAAATAACGTAATTGTCGTTTTGATAGCTCGTTTGTAGGTGAGCCAAAATCGAATCAATTGGTAGGATAAAAGGTACACGTCGTGTCCATGTTTTTTCGTTTTAAAGGTAGCTGTGAGAAAATTGTTGAACATTTTTCAAGAATTTTAAATTTATCAATAATTTTATAATCAATTTTTTGTTAATTCACATTAAAAGTTATTTAAAATAATTAGCTAATGATGTGGCACAGCGATTCCCTGTATTGAAATACATTTGCTATCAAATTAGCTTAAAATCAATCAACATAACTATTTCTTTACAAACCGTAATTTTCGATTCTACATATTTTCTCTTCATTATGCTTTGTCGATGCTTCATCTTTGCAATGCAAATGGTGTTAGATAGCAATTATTATTATTTTTATTTTATTTATTATTCGTATTGCGACATGGTCAAACACATTTTTACTGTTAATGGTATATAACAATTGATCGATACTCATCCTTTACTGTTTTCTAAATTACAGCGCAACTATTCCATTTATTTCGCATTTATTTCATGCATTTTTCTATACAATACCGTCTTTACTAATACTTCTTCTTCTTCTCTGGCACTACAACCTCTGTAGGTCTTGGCCTGCTAGCAATTGCTAGCTTTCTGTGACTTAGTTATACCCGTAGCTGGATAGTCAGTCCTGCGTACGGGGAGGCGGTCCGCCGGGATTCGAACCCCGGTCCTGCCGTGTGAAGACCGGCGCCGCTATCGTATACACCACCGGGCCGCCCCATAACTATTACGTTATAATTTAATTGCAAAGGTAATTCCCAAAAGGCATTTCCTACACAAACATATTGATAAAAATAATACTATCAACTTGAACTTGTGAAACTCAAACTATTTTTTTTAAATCACTTTGCTCAGTGTTTTCACTATTCTTAACACCTTTTGTGTTTTAATTGATAGAACCGAGATAGTTCAATAGAAGTTTTATGTTTAGTCATGGAACTTCTTCTTCTTCCTTGGCACTACAACCTCGTGAGGTTTTGGCCTGCTATTGTTAGGTTTCTGTAACTTAGTTTTACCCGTAGCTGGATAGTCCAAACGTGATTCAAACCTCAGTCCTGCCGTGTGGAGAGCGCACAGACCACCCAATGAGTGTCCTAGAACTTGGACCTGGTCCTGTCTTGGAGAGACAAATAAAAAAATACGTATAAACGTGGAGACTGGAGTGTACTAAACACAATGCTATATTATAACTGAACTTTAATATTTTAAAATATTTCCTTCACAAATGTTAACAAAACGATATGTGTTTCATGATCAACACTTCATTAATAGAATTTTAAACATAACGTCTTTATGGGTACATTTCAGGGTTTTCCATCCCTGCAACTGGCTAAAAGCTTTGAGTTTTCCAGCCACTATAAGCTTCAGTCTTTTATAGCAACCCACGCTTCATTTTCCAACTTGTACACAAGGCGCTATACAATTCTTGCACAAAATGTTTGGAAAAACTTTCAAAGCTTCCGAAAAAAGCTGCTAGCTTGCATAAAGCTCTATGTCTTTTTTGCTAAATTTATTTCCACCATCCAGATGGACTGTTGGAATATATTGAACTTCTTAATACAGCGTAGGATAAGTATAGGTAATTTGTTTTGTTGCTTTAAAAACCAAAATTAGATTAAATTTTGGTGACAGATAGATGATGCTTACACTTCACTCGCGAATCGTTTAATTAATCAATGCATTATGAAAATTTTAAAACAGTATTGGAATTCTAATAGAAACAGTTTTCTATTAATCGTTTTGCGCCGAGTTCACCTACTATAACGAATGTTTCGTAGCCAAATTCTCGAATATTTAACAGCCAAATGCTTGAATGTTTAACAGCCGAACAAAATTTCAACGTTTCTAACTAAAGTTATCATAGATCAGATGGCATTATGTTAGACTTCTTTTTCTTTTTACTTGGCCTAACGACCTTTTCGATCATGCCTACCATTTTTGGCTTACTAGTTTTATTGTTACCGCATAGTTGGATAGTTAGATAAGACTTGAACCCCGGCGCCCCTTAGACCAACGTCACTTTTATTATTATAAATTATACAACAATATTTTAAATATGTATATGAACTAATCCAAAAGCTAAAACTCCAAACTGCATAACTGATATTTTATTCTAAACTGTAGTGTATTCCCAACAAAACTGCCGTACGACACTTTCTTTCGATCATTTTGAAATAAACTTGACATTCTTTTATCGCATACTTGTTTGCAGGAAAACTTTGCATGCAATATTTTACAAATGGACTCAAGGTGTGTGACAATACAGATCCTTACGTTGTCGCAAGTACTTCCTATTGCATTTTCATGTATTCTACAATATTTGGTATTGAAAAAAGGACAACAGTTCCACGCTTGTATTCGCTCCCTCATGAAGCTTTCATTAATTAAAAAGGAAAGAAAAACAAAGGACTGCCAGTGTGCAAAGTGGTTAATGTTATGCATCAGTGACCTCGCATCAAAACAGTTACCATAATTTTTATCCATCTTTGCGGTCATCGTGTATTTGTTCATCAATCGTTAAATTGAGTGTTGCGCTTTTAACTACCTTGCACGAAATGGAAACATTCAATACAATCATTCATTACAATTGCCTGTTACATGCGGACATGTGCTCATGCTCGTGCCTGTGCCTGGATTAATTACGTTTTTTTGTTGTTGTCCTCTTTTGTATGGCCAATTCGCCACGCAACTGCCACGAGAAGGTTATTGCGGTTGGCTTGTGCAATGAGATGGATTCCTTTTAATGTTTGGTCATAAAACCGTGATCATTATTGGCACAGTTCGAATGAAGTTTTTTTGTGTGACGTTGTGGTAAAAAGAAACGCGGACAGCAGATAATTGCACATGTGTCGTGATTTATACAATGATTTAAAGGTGCGTCGGTATCGACCTTTAGGCCTTTGATGCAAAATTGAAAAAAAACGTTACCGTTGGTCATCGATATGCATGTTGGTCGCGTATTGCTGGAGCTATATTAGTGCGCATTTAATAAAACGTGAACAATCAAAGTTTCTATGATCATAATTTAAAAAATAGTTTACTGAAAAGTGTCCAGAATCAAGAATGATTTTTTATTTCAATTATTATGACATCAAACTACATTTTAAACCACAAATACTCATTAAAAAGTCAGTCAAAGCTAAGGGATTACAGAAAATCTGTGTTGTTTAATCCACGAACAAACCTTAGACCGAAAATATTCGGATAAATTGACAAACAAACAAAAATATTAATACTTAATTGATACACTTTATGAACCACTCAAGTTACACTAACATGGCATTTTTTACGGCATTTTATATACAAAGGCTAAACGAGTGTAAAAGTACCTTCAAAATGCACAGAACCCCTTCCAAGAAAAGACGATATATTTGATCATCTCAAGCCAATACATAACAAGCAACCCATAAAAAGAATCTTCATCTACTTTCGAGTGACAAAATTAAAGTGAAAGCAATACATTTACGTTCATCGTTACTTTCGCGCCATAAATTTGATTATCAACCGCCGGTATGATCAACGACGAGGCCAGACACCAAACAATAACCGCCGACCCCCTCCCAAACACAACCCCCTTTTATTCCTTCCATCTTCCATCACCACCAAAAGAATCGTACCGCGCGCAGGGTAACCGATGCAGCACCGAAAGTGCATTGCGTTCGTTACAAGGTGCAGTAAATTTTATTGTCCACTATCGCCAATTTGATTCTTGCCGCTTGTCAACGGTATCGATGCCGGTCGTGCGTCGGTCGTAAATTTAACCGTACGATGCTGTTTATACCATGCCCGGGCAATATTAAATTTGTAACGTTTTATGAAAACTATGGTGACGCCACGGCAACGACAGTTTTAGTCCGCCGGATAAAGGTGGCACTACGTAACAAACAAACTTCCGGCACTGTGCTGTACGCTGTCCGTGTCGAACGGGTGCAAAGTTAGCACGGCGAAGGTTAGGGTCACGAAATGCTGGCGAGTTTTACGACGAATGGAGATACTTTCTTTATTGCATTACTTTGTTGTATTGATGAATTTAACGCATGTTGGTCAGGTGGTTTGGGAGTGCGAATGGGTTAGAAAGACTTGCAACAAACATTGCTCTTTAAAGTGCTTCGTAGGAAGGTATTGGATGCAATCAAATGTTCTTCAATATTCTATCACACTCATGGAGAAATAAATGGATCCTTGAGTCTTTCGTAAACCACAACGTTCTAGTTTATTGTCCTGAATATATGAAATAATCAATTTAGTTCCACTCAACAAGTTTTCGTTTTAAAAAGCAAAAATTAAAAGAACTTTCTAAAAGCGAGCAACATATGTATTGCTTGAAAAATTGTTGAAATGATTTAAAAGTTTAGAGGTAACATGAACTCAACCGTTACTCTATACTAAAAATGTTGCAAATTTCGTGCCAAAGCAACAAACATTAGGGATACTATTTACCAAAAACGCCCCAACACGTCAACAACCACTGAGATCGTTGAGGTTCGCTCCAGCACGTTAACATCCGTCTGTAACTTTGAAGTTACGAAGTAAAACGTTGGTGAAACTGGTGCCAGTTGATGCATTATTAAAAAAGTTGCCGAACAAGTCAACACATCGCTCTCAGACTAACGTTATGTAGGGTAGATGTACCAATTATGGACATAATATGTTCACAATACGGAGATTTTACAGATTTTAACCTTAATCTTTGTTTAAATTTCATAATATTATATGTTTTCTGAAAGCTTGAAGTCTTGGGAAGAGAACACACAAGAGGACATTAGTGCTGCTTGGACATAATCGCCAAAAATTGAAATTAACAATTGCTTGTTCATGTACCTATTATGGCTATACTGTTCCTGGCATTTCGCCATAAGTGTTCCTATTATGGATATAAACTGTTTTTCATGAAATTTCATCGAACAAACGCCATTTCTGGCCCGTTTTTGTGTGTCATGATTTATGGAAGGACCTCTTTATATGTGTTTTTAAATAGTTTAGCGATTTTTTGTTTGTTTTTCAATAATTTACTATTGACAAATTAAAAGTAACGAACAATGAGATTAGTTTTTATTTGTGTTTTTGCGAGCAATCTTTTTAAGGGGCGGTCCGGTCAAAGACACGTCAGCGGCGCCAATCTTCATACGGCAGGACCGATGATCAAATCTCACCGGACTGCCGCCCCGTACGCGGGACTGATTAACCAGCTACGGGCAAAAAGCAAGTCAAAGAAAGCCAAAAATGTGCAAATCTAAAACCTCGTGAGGCGGATCAAGCGGTGGGCGGAGT
>KZ062379.1:121478-160524 GCA_002091835.1 Anopheles maculatus
ACACACACATCCCATGCAACCGCCTTGGCGGCCAAACATATATCGTATGCGCCCTTCAAGCGCTTCCTATTATCGGGCATATCCCGACTGGTTCCGCTTTCGTGGAAAACGTTATCAAACCACATTCATCTTCGGCTAAATCCAGTTTTCTCGCAGAGACAAACTTTTGCCGATCCACGGTTTCATAGCTTCGGTTGAAGGTTTTCCCGGCAGCTGGGAGTAGACGGCGGTCGATTGAAAATGAAACACACTTGTCCCGGATTTTCCATCTGTATATCGTGTATTGCTCGATGCAAACCACCATTCAAATCTCGATCTGGCGCTGAATTAGAGGGAAAAGGAGCGGCCATGTTTTCAGCACGGATCGATCCAATCTAGCGATTTAACTATTTGATTGGAAATTGATATGCACGGTGCTTCAATGCCCTCGTTTCTGCTACCCGTTCAGAGCAGCGTGTTGGAAAGCCGGCACCAGCATCACGACGCACATCAGCTACTACTACTGCTGGTCGCCAAGTACGGGACGTTGATTCGATGTGTTAATTTGAGTGATGAGGGTACCGGGTTCTTGGTATGGACAGCAGTCTTAGCCCCCGTAACAGTATTGTCCTATCACACGTCTCAAGACCCTTTTACACACTATCGGAGCTGTCAGTGATGTGTATAAACAGGGTCAATAGTACGCTGCCTCTCCTGTCTACGGCCGGATGATGTCTTGATGGAAATGATATCATTAGATGACCTTTGCCAGCTGCTACGGAAGGGTGATGGAAACCGATATGGCAGAGAAAATTGGTTTGATATAATTTCACACAGTGTATATTTTCAGCTTGTCCGCAAAGGAAAATTTATTATTTTCTTTTCCAGCAAGCAAACACCAAAAGGATTACCTTATTGCCATTTTATACTTCAGTTCATATTAATGCAAATAACATTGTTTCAACTATATTTATCTTCTATTCCATCTCCGCCAGCTGATGTCTGGCGGTATGATTATTCGATTTCTCCAATTTGCTGCCATGTGCCAGCAGTTCGTACAACCACAGCCTGGCGTTTGAGCCACTCGAAGCAACGAGATTGTCTGGCAGATAAGTGACAACATAAACGCAACCAGCTGCCAGCGATTTAGTCAATTCCCTCTGCAACTAACGGCGATGATACACTTTAACTTGCTCGCCGATATCTTTCTTACCGCTTTTCCGCTTTAAACGAGACGTTGCTGGTGACCACGTTGGCAGAGCGTCGGCAATTTCTTTTGCACTGACCTTTGGGCATCGAAGCAGCGTTACGTTCCGTAACGATCTGCAAGAGGCAACGCACACGCAGTACGATATCCCTTGGGTGCGAAAGGCCTAGTATTTGCAATCAATACGCTGTGCAGAATATACGTCGGGCAGAAGCAACAAAGCACCCCTGCGATGCGATGGAATGGAAATTGTTACGATGGACAAAGACGCTTTGGGTAAAGGCGAAACGCGACACAACCTTCGCCGGATTTCAAGACAAATCCTGGCACGCGATATTTCATTGCCCCTCCGGGCAAGTAGCTGTGTGCTGGGGCGGGAAGTGTTTTGCCTAAGCTTCTCCCATCGCTCGAAAAGGGCACTCCGGAACGAGCTTTCGGATTACGTGCGGGATTTTTGTCGATAGTCGAAAAGCGTCAGTCGGCGAAAATGATGATGTTCTGCCGAACGAGGAAGCATAAAGCCTTCCACGATGGCGATGGTGATGGTAGGCGTTTTGAGAACCAGAACCATTGCCGAAAGCCAGACCCAGTTACGAACCCATTCTATGGTACATTTTCCACCCCAAAAGAGCGTGTAGTAGGGAGCGTGTAGAAGGAGCCGAGTTTGAATTTTAAAGACGTACAACATTTGCATAACAAACAGTGAGAAGCGTGTTAAATCGGTTTTTTTTTTCTTCGTATTCGTTTGTGCGTGTGAAATACAGCTCATTTTTTGGATGTAATTTTCACACTTTCCTTCCTGTTCAAATGTTCCGGTGTGTTCTTTTTTTCACGCCCTAGACAAACAACACAACAGCTCCCGGAGCAATTACCGCTCCAGCCATCTCTAGGGAATCTATCTAATGTCTGACGGTTGGCTCGGCCAATGTTTGGTAGGTAAATATGGCCACTGAAACTCGCGTAGTAACGCACGGCATTGGTCGCGGACAGGAAGGGTGGAGGGGCTTTCGTAAGTCGAGAGTTTGCTGCTAATTAAACAAATTAATTGTTGTTGTGTCTTCTGTCAACGATCGTCCTCGTTGGCGTGATTGTGTCAACAGATTGCTTCTGCCCATTGAGCCTTAATCAGTTTTCATACCACACTGGTATTCCAAGGGGTAGGCTAGACACACGGGAGGGGGTCTGTGGGGCGCACTCGTGTGTGTGTGTGTGTGTGTGTGTGTTGATAAAGGCCAACGCGTTTTCCGACCGCGGGTGTAGCGGGAAATCCAAAGCAAACCTAATGGAATTATCCACTTGTACGCATCCCCTACTCCATTGTCACTAATGTAGGTTTTGCCGTGCTTGGTGGTGCGCCAGGCACCAGGAAGTTTCCCAGCAGGAGTAGGAGGTTCTTCGCCATTGAGTTTCACGCGCTACCATCGCTTCTTCGGTGTGCGGGAAAGTGTTTGTGCTTGTGCTTATACTTCTGTCATTTGCAGTCAGTTGCAACCGGTATGGCTTTTTGCATTTTGTTCCTGTTCCAGCTCGTTGTTGTCGCTGGCGTTTGCTGCTGATAAGAGATTTAATTAAAAAAATACACATACAATGCCAAACCATTGTTTCCTTCGCTCCACACGCTCCGACTGGCTGACTGTATTGCATGAGAGGAAGAAAAAGTTTTCCCAAACAGAATGGTGGTTCCAGGTTTATTGTTGGTTGGTGATGGATGTGGCATTCGTTGCACTGTGTTTTTGGCAGAGAATAGATTTGTCAGAACAATGCAGATAGCTTTCCAACCACACCGATGTGTACTGTCACTGTATTATTGAGCGATAGTTGAAATTTTTACACAACAGGTTTTATCTAAACATACCATCAAACTAACTGTTACCTGGTGCTTTATTTGCATTATCTTGTACGCTTAATCGCTTCAAAATATCGTACAATTACAGAAGCACAGCTTTAAAGCAAAACATGAACAACCACATCCCGGCGGTAGATAACACACCATCACAACAGCTTTTGCACGCTCCGATTACGTTTCACTTTAACAGTTTCGACATTGTGTCTGATCACGAAAACACTTTCGTTTGCTCAGTCACGCGCACCGTAAGGCGTTACGATGTACGCGTATCGTGTCACAACAATGCGGCAACAGCAGAACTTACTACTGATCCCATCAAGTATGCCCCGTACGTACGTACCGGTGAAAGTTTGAATGATATGAGCCGAGCGCTGTGGGCAACGTTGCCTTCGCTATCATATGGTAGATTGCATTCCGTCTCGTAGCACAGTTACGGTGGTAGATACGAGCAAATGGAAAGATTTTTTTTTGCTCTCTTTCCCATACCCATTTGCTTAGTATCAGCAAACGAAGAAACTTTCTTTCGCAATGCTTACATCCGTAGAAATCATCGCTTTTTTTTGGTTGGAGTGAGAAAATACACAACAAACGATACAGGATCCCGTAGGAAGGCTGCGTTGAGTGAAATTGTGCGGAACAATGCAAAACTTGATCGGTATGCTGCACACGGTGCTGAGTTGTAATTTGAATCTGTATTTTTTAAGCTGAAATGCTGTGAAATATTTTTAATTCAAATATTATAAATAAAACTTTGAGAAAGGTCTTTTTTAAGTATCATGCAAAAATATTTTTAATTTTACATAATTATTTCGCTCCAGCTTTACTTTCGTGTATAATTTCTTATCTTTAAGTATGGCTGCATCCGAATATACTCTGTTAAACTCGTTCATCTTACCTTTCTGCTCGCTACCATCTCTAGCTTATGTGAATAATTCCAATGTTCTTATACATCCTTTACACGTACACGCCTCCACAGCAACACATGGATCTTTGAGCTGGTAGAAAAACCATAGCCCAGCAAAAGACTGAGCTGAAAAACTCTTCAATATACTGACAAATGGTTGCTCAACCTGTGGTACAACCTTTGAAATTTACTGGCGTAGAAAATGCACGTTGCTTCGTTACCTGCGCTGGTTTTACTGCCCGAAGAAGGAAGTTTCAAATTGGAATTTATTTCCCCGGTTATGCCATAAATGGCTAATATTGTGTTTTTGTGGTATTTTGGGATACTGGTTCAATATTCAGTGGCGCATAAATTTCAACACGCTACACGATCGATCGTTCAATGGGTTAGAGAACGAACTGTATTGGGTTTATGTTTGAGCAATCGTAACGAAATGAAATTTATTCTGTTGGTTATACAGTTTAGAAGTATCTGTTACTATTAATTAAAGCAAATGAGGATACAGATCACCAAGCCATAATTATAATTGGCAAATTAGTACATATTGTAGCGGCCATCCTGTTACACTCTGGTAAATGTGGATGTCGAACTGCCCTGTAGTCCCTACTCATGTGAAAAAATAGTGAAACTAGCCTCTCAAAACTAATATTAACATTACCACTGAGAACCTGTGGCTTTTAACAATTTAACTAGTAACACTGTGGTGTGTTATCTACGGTCGTGTTCGGTTCGTGGTTATCGAGCAACTGTCGTGCTAGTTTATTATAACCTTATCTAATGCCTTATATCTATCTTATTACTAATACGTGTGCGTTCATTTGTATTTGATACATTACACTACAAGTAAGATACACTACAACACCTTCTGAGGTTTTATAAAGATATACTGACTCGTGCATAAAGCGGCCAATAAGCAAACCTCCTGCAGCAATAGACACTAGCGTAACAGCATTCCATCTCCAGCTTTGTTAGGCTGTGTGAAGGTTCTGATTTAAGAATGAAGAAACATTAAATGAAGGTTACGTTTTACTTCATAAAATCAATCTGTTTTTGATAATACGATCATCCGTAAAAGAAATACTTGTCGCGTGTTTTCAATAACTAGGAATGTTATGCTGCTGCGTGCTAAGCTCTTCAACAGCATTTTGATACATGTTTTAAATTTGATACATTTTAATAGTTGCCTGTCTGAAAAAACCCTTTCCCCCACTACCAAACACCATGGTGTAAACGATAATGTTGCTACAAACTTTATGGTTACAACCGCTCAAACCGTAAAGGGTAATTCCTCGCTAGACAACAAGATGACAGGAAGAACTTTATTATCCTTCTGTCACTTTGTTATGGGTTAAGTAACTTACGCCTGAAATCCGTGACCGCAACCAAACAACAAGAAGAAAACAACGACCATATCCCTTACTGACAGCCAAAAATCTCGCTTAAAAAGAATGTTGCGTACAATAAATGCATAGACGGGTGGTGGACCACGACAGTACGAGAGCTTTGCCAATCCGCTGCAAACGAACACGGGGAACGGTACACGAAAATATACATAAACATGAGCAATCCTCGATTTTCCTTTGCCGCCGACGGGCAACTTTTGCCGCCAACGGTGAATACGGCTTGGGGTAAGCTACAAAAAATCGGTTCTTGGCTAAGGTGATAAATCATGCACCCCGTAGCAAGGGGTGGCAAAGTTCATAAATCACCACCAAAAGACGGAACCGTGTTGGCAAACCTACACTCATACCAAAAATTATGCCCTCACTCACGAGAAAGATGTGCCGGAAAAGTAAAACCATGCTCAAATGTTTACATCTTATTATGACCTACCGTCTCAATTCGGTGCAGTGCCAGCCACAGACTAGCCGGGTTAGCGCTTCTCACCGGTTTCAGTCACGCCATAAAACTGTACGTTTATTTACTTTGTCTACATGAGGTGAATATTTTGAAGTGTATATGACGGTGGTTTGTTGCGGTTTGGTCATTTGTTGAATATTGTTTATATGTGCTTAAGGATGATGGATGGATCATCACGTGCAATATGTCTTAATTTTTTTTCTGTGTGGTTCTGATGCTGCTTTTATCACATTCCAGGTAATTGCAGATTTGTATTCTTTTGAAGATTGTAATGTATTTTCAAATAATGAGTTTTGGTTAGATGTATTAAAATGCTCGTAAAAAGATATTCAAAACACTTAACAAGGATTGAAAACAAAACACCACAGTACAGCTTTAGAAAAAGGTAGAAATAAAACTAATCTTCTTATCTACACTACACTGTATAAAAACTATTAGAATCGAAAACAAATGCGGCTGAGATTAATAAACAGTCATGCATGAACCACAATAAAATAAACTATATCGTTCTCTCACACTCAACACAATCTATCAAGTCAATTTTCTTGCACTACAAACCGTTTGAAGACGATCTCACTCAAGCACTGTGTAGATTGACCCGCAAATGTACTACCTACCACTTTCATCGCTCGCAAAGGGTAAACGATATTTTCTGCTGCACAAACTTCGCTCGGGACAAAGTTTGTTCCATATGCTTCGTTTTTCTTTCATTCAAAACAAACCCAGCGAGAAGTAATATAACGGAACGAATGGGCAAACCACTTTATGGAAGAGTTGCAGCGACCGAACTCCGTTCCGTTTGCGCTTGTGATATATTTGATCCGTCTTCAGTATGTAACTTTGGTTTGACTTTTGCTCCGGATGCTGAAATAAAGCATGAAATTGACCTTGGTAAAAGTTTACCACCGTAAAAAAACGCCGCGGTAGCCAAACGAACTCGATTTGCGGAGCACAATGTATGTGGCCACGTGTGTGTGTGTGTGCGATTGCCGGTGTGCGGTGTGGCTCATAAATAATCTTCCTCGCTGTGTGATGTGCACGTTACAGGTAAGGGATTGAAGATTAGGGGCAGCAAAGCGATGGTGATCGCGAGAATGTTACTTGATGGTACCGAACGTTGTTCTCGCTTTGGATGGAGGTGCCTGGTTACTGTTGAATTATGATGGAGGCGCCTGGTTACTGTTGAATTATGGATAAAGCATGCAATACGAACCGAACGAAAACATACGTTTTTTTTTGAAGATAGAAGTATTTTTTATTACATAAATTTGTTATTGAATCAAAAGATATCCTGCAAATTAATACAAAAGCCAATTACAATAAAGTTATCAATGAGAAAAGTTGCGTATAAAATTGGAATGATAGAAAGCAAAATATTTATTTATTTATTTATTTATTTACAAAAAGTTATCTGGCCTAATGCGGCCTACATAACAATACATAATAGAACAAGAAACAGAAGTCAATCAGAATATGAACAAACATTATCACAAAAAAGTTTTCTTTTAAAATTTACCACGCAGAATTATTTTAAGATTACTAACACTTATACTGGGATCTACTGAGAAATTTAAGCTGTTGTACTCATTGGTCAATTTAAGTAAAGGTTCGTTCGCACCAAACTCTGTTAATCTAAATTCTGTGTAGAACAGTGGTCGGGGCCTTAAATACCTGCTAGGAGCCTGATAATTAATTTTGCTAAGAATGTACGGGGCGTCGATTATTCCGGTGGTCAGCTTATGAAAAAAAATACACTGAGCCGTCATTCGTCTATGTTGCAGAGATTCCAGTCCGAATAAAAGGCACCTAGCACGATAGGAAGGGTACGATGCTTCACGGGACCACGGTAGAAGGTTAAATAGTTTACGAGTAAATTTATGTATGGATTCTAGTCTGTCGATTCGATATTGCTGAGATGGAGTCCAGATAATACTAGCGAATTCAAGTGTCGGTCTAACTATTGTGCAAAAGAGAGATTTTAAACTATTAGGGTCCCTAAAATCTTTACCAACGCGTAAAACAAAACCTAATAAACGGAAAGCTTTCGACATAATTAATTCGTAGTGATCTTGCAGTGTCAATCTACTATCAAGCAAAACTCCTAAATCGCGAACTACGTTGGTTCGATGAATTGAAATTCCGTCTAGCTTATAGTCATATACGGTAGGTGATCTAATTCTGTAGAACGATATTACAGAACATTTATTGACGTTGACACTCATCAGGTTCGTAGAACACCACGTTAAAAAGACAGACAGACAGTTTTGAAGGACAGCACAGTCGTCAGGATCAGAAACAGGCATAAATATTTTCAAGTCGTCAGCATAAAGTAGTTTGAAGCAATCGGGAAGCACATTGACTATGTCGTTAATAAAGATTACAAACAACAGAGGTCCGAGAATGCTGCCTTGTGGTACTCCCGAAGTGTTGGTAAAAGGTGCGGATAACGATCCGTTGATTTTTACTAATATGCTGCGATTGGTTAAGTAACTGGAGATCCATTGGACTAAAGCATGATTTACTCCGTATTTAATGAGCTTAGCCAGCGGTAATGAATGATCCACAGTGTCGAAGGCAGCATGAAAGTCTGTGTAAACAACATCGACTTGTTTGCCTCTTTCAAGCATCGGGTAACAGGAGGATATAATAACATGATCACTTTGAATGGTTATATTGTTGTCGTTTTACCAGGAAACATGGTAATTAAATTAATCATTTTCATAAAATGGCTTTTTGGGACAATTATTTCATTCATAAGCATTCCATTGTCTAGGGTGGCATTATAGAAGTTCACCAGCTGTAATCAAACAATTAACAATAATAACCAACATCTACATTTCTCTTCACGTGTCTGTTCAAATCTATACGAAAAAAAAATCATTCACCATTATAATTACTTTGTTTATAAATATGTTTAAATCATATCTTTACACTTTAAACGAAATTGTTAGCAAATTTCTATACACAACACTTACAAAAACCAAAAAAAACACACTCATGATGCTTTTGAGGCAAATTTATTCTCTCAACTGTAAGATGGATTTTAAAAATGGTTTATCATACATCATTAAATCGGAGACCACCGATGGTCGTGTTAGTAATTTGACGTGGCTAAGATAAAACGGTATTTCTTTTGTTCGTTTTTTTTTGTTTAGTTGTCTATCGAATCGGTTATCCAATCATTTAAACCCTGTACGGTTGCAGTTTGTTAAAAGTGTTTGTTTGATTTCTGTACCATGAGTTGTATCGCCTACAATACGCCGATTGCGGCTTGATATTATGCGTTATTCATTTCATTCGGATTTTACACACATGTTGTTGCGTCCAGGAACAACCGCAGCTCTACGACTGATTCCGCTCCGCTCCGCTGTCAGAACGACGTGAACCGTTACGTACGCGACACATGTGTTGTGCCACTGCTTGAAAGGCGCAGAATTTTGTTATATTATGCGACAGAGCAAACGAAAATTATCGAACAGAAATTGATCCCTAACATTTCACCTTTTCATGGTTTTATAGAGGGGTTTTGCGTTCGTCCCACTTGTATTTCGTTTCAAAGTGCGTTTCACGAAACCCGTTACCCTATATGCACTTCATTAACATGGGAAATCCTACATCGCAATGCAACATATAAAGTTACGTTTATTTTGGTACAGTTATAGTTCGTTTTTTTGAGGTTTTGTGGGTACATGTTCTGAAAAATATAAATAAAACTAGTGCATATGTAAACCCCTAAACCAGCATAGAAAATTACCTCTGTGTTGGAGTTAATTGAATGAATATTTCCATGCATTTCAATTCTCGAACCATCCCCCAACAAGCATCAGCATGACGTTACTTTCAATTAGTTATTGTAGGTTTTGTTTTTTGTTTACATTCGACCCATTGCTATCGTAGATGTATTTTTCATGGTTTTTCCTAGCAACGAAACCTTGTGTTTTGTTTTTTTTTTTCAAAAATATGTTTTAACAAGCTCCCAACTAAAAGAGCTTTAATTTAACCCCAGTTCTCCGAATGCTATAGAATCTGATGGTACATATTACATTTAGCTGTTGCACTGATTTTTAGGAAGCTGTCGTTGATAGGTAACGTTACGCACAGAGTACAGGTATATTTACAGAACATGCGTAAGCCGTACCTGGTCAGTGGAAACAGCATGCCTTTTTTTGTTATTAGTGTTTACCTCTCTGCACTAATTGAACTGTAAAACCCGCCCTCATATACAGAACAAGCTCTTTTGTTTCCCTGGTATAATCATCATTTTGCTACTTCGATATAATGAAGGAGCTGCTTTGTACGTAAGCTTCAACATTTTCATATAAATAAATTCTCAAACATTCCGTTTTTAAAATAACATTTTTAACTATTTCACCGTTTTTTTCTTCTTTTGAACAGTTTATAATAATTTTCTTAACGTGCATTCCTACATTACAGCGATCTTAGTCGATAATCTATCAATCGGGAGGGGGAAACAATGCACATTAGCCTATTTATTAAAGGGTTTTTAACTTTAGTACTCTGCTCACTCGCGTTCTTAATACACTACTTTATTTTTGGCTTCATTTTCTTCCTTCGTATCTGATTCTTACAGCTACATACAGTTCCTAGCCTAACGATGATACAGGGCTCGGATGATTCAGATACTATCGAACAATTTTCTTTTCTTTATGTTAAATGTTAATCTTCCCAACCTCCCGTTCATCAGTTTTCCATTATTAAGAATTCTTGTTGTGTTAGAAGGTACAGTACTGTAGAGTGCCGTAGCGATAACGAGCATATGCAGTTACAGAGTTACAGTCTACCATATTGGTTTTGACGTGGATTTGTTTCCAGCTGCGGCATAAATAGAGAGATGTTCTGCAAAGATGAGTGCACTGAATGGTTTGTTGATTGGAACGGATGACAAAAAAATACGCACACAAAACGCGCCGATTGCTGCTAATCATCTGGCAAAAGCTAGTGGGAACCTAGCCTTGGCGGAAAAACATAACGGAACACGTGTTCATATTTTTCATCAAACTTTCTATTTCCCGAACTTAACAGGATGAAATGAGAAATTTTCTACATACCACACCAGTTCCCACCGCATTCCCGGCTAGTGTACAAATATTTGCCCCCAATGTTGTTGGCTTGTTGATGGATGGGAACGTTCACGCGCTCGTGTCTGTCAGTGCGAAATAAGTTCGTGCCACATTCTGCAATCTGCCGTGCTCGTTGTCATTCTTCACCGACCCAACGCTACGGGACGCACATTTGGTTATGTGTTGATATGGGCATTTTTGAGCTTACGACGGCGAGTGATTTATGACGCTAGTGTACTGTGCCGGTACGCGCTTCCCATCGTGGCCGTGATATGCGTCTCGATCTCAGTCCAAGGGGGAACTTTTTAACAGAACTTCGTGTTCGCTGCTGAACTTTCCAAATTCCTCCCGCATCAACATCCCCGGTACGTATGCAGATGTTGATCATGGTGATGATGAAAATAGCTTTGTGACAGCTTTCTCCTTAGTGTGCTGTAGAATGCGTGACTTTGGCAGCAGGAACATGTCGCAAACGCAAAGTGCTACCAACGGAAAATTCCAACATTAACTTAACTGCACGAACCGAATGCGGAATGCAGTAACATCCAGCACTTTCGGGTGCTTCGGATGTGTGGCTGTGTTGATTGCTATGTTTGATAGCGCCACTCTCAACACGTACAACAACAAGCTGGTCACTACTGCTCTTCCGTCACCGTACCCTTTTTTCGGCACAAAAACGCGTCGAAACGTCGAAAGCGTGTGATGCAGGGATCGGACCACAAGTGCCACGGTATGATTGATGTCACGTACTTATCTGAAACGGTGACCCGAAACAATCCGAATCGATTTTTATCAACATCACGTACCGGGAGCGAAAAAGCAAAAACACGATGACACCAGCAAGCAGTGCGTTAAAAGAAGCAACCGACCGAAAGGATACAAAACATTTCGTTTCGTTCTTTTTTTTTTGTCTCACACAAACCTTTCATCACTAGATCTTGGCAGAAAACCGAAAGGGGCTCATTTGTGTGTAGGCCTAACCAGCTGGAAACAATCCGCACCACAAGCAATGTCACGCTAAGTTTAGTTACGAATTGGGAGTTTTTTGTTTTGGTTTACACTCCACCCTACACTCTAACATTTACTTACGGGTGTTTTAGTGTGTGGGGAACGAAAAAATTGAAACCAACTAGTCAATATGTTTGCTAACACTAACACGGCAAGCACTTGCTCGTTAGGAAAACATCATTCATCCGAGCTGTGTTCATTATTTAGTTACTTTTAAATCTTATCTTTCACGTTCAGCTTCACTACATACAGTATTGTTCTTCAAGCATTAGTTGCAACTATTTAATTATTGATACTCTATCTCGCCTTAATTATTCGATTTCGATTGCAAATTAGTTTCCCCCGGCTGTTTTTGCTTCTAAACGATATTTGCTACACTATCAACAAGGTCCACAGCACAGCTCAGTTTGCTCCATTGTTTTTATACGCCTATCGTAATTAGTTCTGCCACTACCGCTTCATATTTTCAGTTCGTTGCTTAATGTTTTACTATAACAATTTCGAAACAGTTTCGAAACAAACACCACAACGCTCCACGATATTGGTTTACCTTGTGGTAATCGTTGTGCAGGCATGGTCGTGTGTGCGTAAGTGTGTAGAAAGAATATCGAAACACGTCGGAATGGCAAGAATTATCGAATTATTTTCATTCGAAAGCCAGTTAAGCCTCTTATCTCTTGCAGTTTTTACAAAACTTTACGCTTCCCAATGCAGGTAGTTGGAGCTAGAGAATTAAAACGAATAATAATCGGTAAAAAAGTAAAACATACGTACTTTAGTAGAACGGAAAATATCAGTTATAGTTTACATCATGATGTGATTTGCCTTCTTTTCTCGAACGTGGTAAAGAACGTCAGAAGCAGCTGATCAACGGTGAGGACGATGATGAATGACGCGAGTGATTGTTTTTCAACGAAATTTGTTGGTTCGATTTTTATTATTGTTAGACCATCTTCATGTGCTATTGTATCTGAAACAAGTCAAAAAAAACATACGTAAAAACAGGTTAGAAAACAGATTATTTAATCATTTATACACAGTAAAGCTGCATTTTTTCAAAACACTCGTAACCATTATTCAGCTGGCAGTGTAAGCTAAATTGATTAATGTATTTGAGCCTCATGCCTGCTCAGCGAAATTGTCAATGCTATTAAAAATCAGCTTCTCGAAAGTCCTCTGGCCCTACCTAAGATTTTTTAGGCTAATCCATCGCGAGCTAACTTACATTCTTAACGCGGCATTGCATGGGAACATTCCTCTATCTTTGACTTCTCGGAGGGAATCATTGTACTGATACAGAAGCAAGGGAAGACGGTTGGCCTTTCATCTTTTCGGCCGATATCTCTCCTTAACTCAGACTACAAAATATTCTCCAAAATGCTAAACCTTCACGTAAGCGACATAATGGAAAAATGGGGTACAGTTTTAGCACCTCAAAAATGTAGCAACAAACCTCACAATATATTCGAAGCAGTTCTATCGGTAAAGGGGAAAATAGTGGAACTAAAAAGGAAAGGGTTGGGTCGCAAACTTATCTCCTTTGACCTATTGCAAGCCTTCGATCGGGTGGATCGTACCTTTCTTTGGTCAACGATGATCTCCTTGTGATTTGATTCTCGGCAAGCTGATCTTTTGAACACAATTGGCAACCAATCCTTCTCGCGACTACTTGTTAATTGACGGTTTTCCCCCCTCCTTCTCTATCCGACTCTCTGTTCGACAGGGCAAAAGTCGATGCATCTTTTTGTCCTGAAGCTCCATCTTCTCATCACAAGACTCGAAAGTACTTGCAGTATCTGCCGACGACGTCTCTGTGGTGACTACCTATCTTTCTAATATTGATCAGGTAAAATCAACGGTTGAAGGTTTTTGCAAATGTTTTGGAGCTAAGCTGAACTTGGGTAAGAACATTGGTACACGTTCGTTGGACGTTGCCAAAGTCAAATGGATTATCACCTCGTTTCTGTGGCAAGAAAATGGAGGTATACGAGTACCTATTCTGCATATGACGCTTCCCCACAACCGTGGTAGACTAAATCTACACATTCCGGCTCTCAAAACGCTAACTCTTCTATTCAATCGCTATGTTACGCAAAGGAATAGTCTATGCTTTAGTTCGCCCTTCCTTACTGATCCAAATGACAGAGCGAACATACCGTCCAGCTACCCATGTTTAAAGGTTGTAATGCCATAACTGGCAAACCTGTCACAAGAAAGTAGAGACGTAACATCTACACGGGCCATCATCACAGCTGCGCAAAAAGCGCTTCCTGAGCACAAGAGTGTTGTGGAATCATCTCAAATACCGTGGAAAAGAGTTTCAGGAAACATTGCTCACAAAACATTCACATCGCAACAACAATCCAGTTTGTACATGTTAGTTAATAACAAAATATCCTGTGCAGAAATGTGAAATTTCTACAAAACAGGTGAAATAACGTCTGCCAAATGTTCGTTGTGTCCAGCAGAGGTATCTCTGGAGCACAAGCTCTCGTTATGCCCCAGGATGCAACCAGCATCACAAATCTTCACGAACGCTCTTCAGAAAAAAAAAATCTCCTCATCCGCACCCGATTTCAAAGAACTGCGCGTCCCTGTTCTGAGAGGAAGAGATTCAACAACGTGTGGTCAATAACAACGATGCTATGATAGATGTAAATGTTCTTCACTGTTATCTGTTGTAAATTGATGTCGAAAATGTACATTCATACGTATTAAGCATTCAGTAAACCTGAGTTACTTGTTTACTTGAAACCACAACCAGATTTGTGTCTATAGGTTTCGTGTGCTATGCAAAATTTGCTACCAAAACCATGATGGACATGCAGCTACCGACATACTGTATAAACTAACTTTCATTTGGAGAAACAACACCCAAGAGCATATATAGTTTACTTTGGTTTACTACGTCTGGTGAAAAGTTCTAAAATAAATTGCAAAACTTTTGCTGTTTCAACATACCCTTGGTTATAATTTAATATCAAAGTTTACCAATGAATGGATGGTGGTGAATGAATCGTTTGAAATCGGTTCGAAACGAAAAATTGTTATTGTTATCGTTATATGTAGTCTGAATAATGATGCTTTTGATGTTTAAATTTAATTCGATCCTTTTAATAGCAAAACAGCACACAGCAACAGGCAACAGGGGTTATTCATTTCACTATGCCAACCAATGCACACATTACAAAAAGTAAATTATTGCTTCATTCCCTTATTCCCTTGGAACAAGTTGGCACAAAAAGGGGTAAATGGTAATAATTTCAGTCTGTTAAACAACGCTCAAATCCAGCGCAAAACTTTCACAATTGATTTGCGGACGTTGTCAAAGCCGGAACGCTTAAGTTGATAATGGGAAAAAGTAAACTGCCAGTCACTGCAGTCACTGTTGCACCGTACCCTTTTGTGTTGCGCTGCGTATTGTTTTAAACTTGGTTTTTGTTTTTCCTGATTCTTTTTCGTAGAAGCGGCAGCTTTGTTTCTTCGAGCGGACACGAGAACGACACTCAAAGAGTACCATAGATATAATATCGGTGCTGTGACCGCTGTAGAAGAATCAAGTGAAGATTATTTTCTGCTGCCAGGGCAATACTTTAAAGTGTAGTTTAATATCGAGCGCTATATGGTTACATACATAATCTAAGTATAGTTTAAAGTGTGAAGAAATAGGAACACAGTATCTAAAATTAAAATTTTCATCACGAATATATAGAATATACAGAATTTTAAATTGTTCTAAAGATTGGAGTTCGATCGCGAAGCACTGTAAGGAAAGATCACTCTATCATTTTGTAACTGACTGCTACATTCCCCAGCGTAGCATTGATTAGCTCTGGTACTTTAATGCTTTTAATCCTTCAACTTCAACTTGGTGTGCTATACGATCTCTTTATCCGCTCAGAGCGAAAGATGATGAGTAATAAGGTTTCAGGCATTTTCCCACTTTCAGAACAGTGGTCCATTAAGTTATCTTCCGGATTAGTCTTGCCTGAACGAACCAATTTTTAATAGGTTGCACTGCTACGAACATCCGACGGTTAATAAGTACCTGGTGGACTAGTTTTCTCTGGTCGAATGAACAGCATCGCATAGATACTGGTCCAACAAAATGGATGAACTTAAACTATCTGACCTAATCAATTTTCAATTTCCCGTGAGATTCAATTGCAAACTTCTATTATCGTTATTGAACATCGTGGTGCAAACATTTGCACTGGGACGAATGTTTTATAACAGAATCGTTATTTCACAGTTTATGATTTCACAATTTCTGTGAGAAAATCACACCAATTCCCAAACCAAAAGTCTTCAAAACACTCGTTCAAAGAATTTCTGTATCTTACAATATACAAAACATACAAAATACAGGATAATATGTTTTCATTTTCATTTACCTTTCCAGCGTTTCTAAGACTTGTATCATAAGTTAGAAATTGTTCATATCACTAGTGTACATGAGAAGGATTTTCTTTGTTTCTGTGTTGTGCACCATGAAGCGTATAATTTTGCTACCCGTTTATTCGCTTACCGTAGAACGTTATGAAGGATTGAATGTAGCTACCCATCAAGCAGTGTGAACGAATATTTGCCGAGTCTCATAGAAGCCTAAACAACTGCGTAACCAGATCACGGACAAAATTTGCCCTAGCTTCGTTTCATCGGTGTCGGTTCATAAACTTCGGATAAAAGAACACACAATTTCACTTACGCTCCATGTAGCCAGTAATCTCGCACTCATCTCCGACCGGTTATCCATCCATATTAATCTAAGCCGGAAATGGAACTTATCATCCAGCTGGACGTCATGAACACGTGCCCGAAACCCGAATGAACCGAGCTTCTCGATGATTATGTGGAAAAGGGCGAGTCGGTTTTCGTTACTTTCGTTCCTGCGCTTTCTTTGCCGTGCATAAGTTTCGTTTCTCATTCTCTACCCCACCAGTCTATCACACTGGATGCTTTGCTGACGTGCCTTTGGTTTTCGGTGGCTAGAAAACTCGGCTTAATAGTAGCGTGCATTCTGACACACGCGACGTCTTGCGGCACTAGGTCCGTCTGAACTGAAACCGTCTCACAAACCGCCTCGGTTTGTCTATTTTTATTTTGCTATAAACTTTTATCCACTTCCGGTTGGTCACAAATTTTTCGTTTTAGTTTTTGATGTTTATGTGGGTCGGTTCCGACCCGGGCACGCAAGCAGTAAAATACGAAACGAGTAACCGTTGAAAATGAGCTGAGCTGTTCGCTACGACCACACATCAAGGGAAAAAATTACCCAAAAACGAACTTTCGGGGCACGTCTCTCACGTTAGTCTAGAGCAAAGATGTGTACGTAACTCTTAGCGGAACTCAATTTTCCAGGCATCCCTTTCGGTGTTTTACTTACATCCTGGAATGAGTTTTTTTTTCGTTTTTGTCGCTCTAAGTAAACCACAGAAAGCGCTCTGTAAACTGTGACTGAGCGATGGTTTAAAGTTTGGAGCACTTCCTAGACCAAATTTACACGCTTGAGATCAGCGTGCGATTGCTCTCGCCGCATTAAAAATATCGTCTCTTTTAAAAGAAGGAGCGTTTACAACATATTTCTTTTCTTTGATTTTCTATTGCTATTCTATTTCTATTTGACTTTGATAAAATAAATTTAAATTGATGATGAAAAAATAAAGCACAAACCCTAGTTTTGAAATCCTAGTTATTGTGTTTATCCTACTTCGATTCTAAAGTGAGTAATGCACTTTCACTTGTATCTGTATTAAACCAACCACGATGCCGAGTTTGTTTTGTGCACACAAAGCACGTCACAATGAAATATGGTACCATAAATAAATACCACCCCTGCAACCATCCAATAATCGCCAATAATCAGGATAATAAATTCAATAGAGGAAATAATGTTATGGATGCTGGTGCTGTCAATAATAAAAATAAGCTTTAGGTGATCTTTTATATAAAACCTAAATTTTGTTTGAAAAGAATACAGATTTATTTATAAATATTGGAAATTATCGTGGAGTTCTTCAAGTAGTTTCTGACCAACAGTCATTAAACGGCAAGTATTTTAAAGAAAAATATGGTTTAAAATAAAAAAATGTATGCATTAGGAACGTTTCATCAAGCATTAAACTATGGTAAAGTAAAGAAAAATTGCAAAAAAAAAACCGCATCATTCATAATCAGTGTCTTCAAAGAGTAAGTTACCCTTTTTTATAATCAGTTTCATTACTTTTACGGTAAAGCAGCGTCCACCGAGACAGTCAGTGCTTAAGAAAACTCTTACCTTAAGCCTTAAGCTTTCGTTGCAACTTTTCCAGCGCATTTCTTCTGAAACCGTTTCCTAAACGAATCACTTGTTAGTTTTAGCTATTAATTTTCCCTAGCTATTCTGTGCCACGCCAACATCTTCTCTTCGTTTCTGCACCTTGTTCTGTAAGCACCGAGTTCATCCGGTTCCGTACTGCCAAGAGGGATGAGCCGGAGATGAGCTTGCAAAAAGTGCAGATTTTCAACTTTATTTCGCTCGGTACCGTTTTGTGTTTGTTTTAAGTAGCTTTCCCACCGCTACGATCGCTCCGTTTGTGACGGGCGCTTTGTCCGAGGAAATAAAAGTCCCTCCGTATACCAGCTGATGACCGGAAATGAGAAAATGCTTTTGATTAAAGGATAGCGGCAGCCTGCGCAGTTCAATTATGTTAGCACAAAGCGCTGTGACAGTTGAAAGTACACTGCCATTTGTCTTGTGCCGCTAAATGCATTGTCCATTTAGGCGCTGCATTTAAAGGAAAACTGCTGGTGGGTGTGCAAACTTCAGGCACTTAATTAATTTTCATTTTACTGTCGCTATATGTTATGATGTTGGTTCGTATCTGTGTTAGTTGTATATAAAGTTAGTGCAGATCTCATATTTATAAAATTGTCTGAATTGAAAGCAGCAAATTAATATTTGCTTCAAAATTGTTTATCAAACACTTTCATTAAATTGTCCTTGAATAGAATTTTCATTCGATCTATTGTTCTCCTTTTAATTAAATAGGTTGATAAAATTTTAAGTGTTTCAAATTATTGAAAAACACTCCAAAGCTTCATCAAAACGAAAAGATAACCCAAAAACAAAGTAACGAAAATCTAATCTTCAACACACAACCTTAAATAAAGTATTTACATTTGTAACATTTAATCTCTGACCAAAAGCATCCTTGGAGACATGGGGACCTGTCTTCAGACCCTGTTCCTGTGGGGCTTTATTCAATTTTACCGCTTACCTTGCATTGTCCAGCGTGGTTTGATTCAAGTCACACTCACGCACACCCTCATACAATCTCACGAACCCTAATCTTCTGCTGTTTCAACAAAATTCCTTCACTCGTGGGAATGGGCAGGACTCACTGGTTAAAATTGAGCCGAAAGTTGTAACAACTAAGCAAGATTTTGTATGGTTTTGGATCGGTAAGATCCTTAGGGGACAGGATTGTGCTAAAACTTTGCTCAAACGAACGAAATCACAATCACAGAGGGAACTTTTAGCTTATACAACGTCAGTTATGTGTTTCTGTGATTTTTTGTTTCGTTCTTCCTATTTTAGCTGCCGTAGACTTTTTAGCCAAGCTGTCCCCACGAAACCTACCACACCGAATGGCAACGAAAAATGTGCTCCAAACTTCTCCCATTTCATACGTAACCAGTTTGAATGTTTAACCAACAAACAACCGGTCTGTTTGGAGAGCTGCTACCGTTTGGGTAAACTTTAGCCACAACAAATTTGACCGATTCCAGGAAGGCAACCAGCCACCAAAAAAAAAAGCACTTAATTGCAAGCCTACTGGATGCGGATCGCTAGAGGCTAAATCGGATTAATGGTTTTCGAAGCGAGTTAATAATTAGCTTTCGTGTTTTGCGGCAGCCAGAAGCGGGATGAGCTCTGCTTCTTTTCTAACTCACTTCGTAGACCCGCTAATTTACTCTCCGTCAATCCAGTTTGCTGTAAAGAAGGATGCTTTTTGTAGGGTTTCTGTTTGGTGGTACACGAACAAAATTGACCTCGTGTTGTGAAATGATTTATTGGTGTTTGCAACGTAAAATTTACTTTTCCTGTAATCCTTTTATGCTTTCAGCACCGAACGAGCGATACCCTTTGGTGGTGAGATGACTGAAGTTATCATGGTGGTACATAAAGCAAACAGGTCTTCTCACGCGTAGAATTAACTGTTCCTCAGAACATAGAACACAAACGCTGGTTTATTATTTTGTAATATTAACTTATTTCGTTTGATGTTGCATTTTGACCAAACTAAAGCAAACAATTGTCGAGCAGAACATCCAACCTAAACACTTAGCAATCAAGCAAACAGATGCCCAAAGCCATCCAACGTCAGGACGTTTTAGGCTTCAGAATATTTATACAAACCCAAAACCTCTTACCTTCTCGTTCAGCTCCCATGCTATCGATCTATTGATGTTTGCGATGCGTTCGAAGCGATGGGACAGTGGAACCGAAGCATTACGGCGGGGTGTGAAACAGCGAGTGCATTAAACGAAAGTGACGGACGTTTCCTCGATTGCTTCCGGTTATAAAATGTCTGGACAGCTGCCGGTTCGTGTCGTTTTCGTTGGCAGTGGCATCGCTCTTCCCACAGCTTGCCACCCCCCATTACTCAAACAATTTCTGGCATGTGAAGGTAATGCTCCCCGAGCGGATGGTACGTGATGTTTAAGCTTGTTTATTGCGAATACTTTACCGAAACAATAATCCATAATCTCACAAAATCGTGCCCATACGTCCGGCTAAACAATACATACGACCAATGGGTCAGAAGAGTTAGTGGGGAGGAGGGAGGGGGAGAAAGCGGAAGGGGAAAGATTATGTTTGTATGTTTTTGAGGAATGGAATGAATGATATATTGGATAAACCGTCCTGGTTGGGATATGGTGCAAATAAACAGATGTAAGAGCAATTTGTTTAGTGATTTAATATAAGCAATGACTCCACACCTGAAAGTGTTCAATTGAACACGTAATTGTTTGAATCAATTGTACCCAAGAAAGGTATGTTAATAATGGAGAGAACTGTTGAGTTTATTTATGGATGATTTGAGGAATAAAATGATACATACTTCGAACTAACGATGATATAAATCTATGCAATTATTAAATCATGCTCTACAATTTGGCCATTTGTGTATTCTTTCTTGTGATACTTAACACAAGTACAAAATCCTTTAAACTTAGATGATTCCACCTTTGAAGCCATGCAAAACTTCACCTAACTGTGATCAAAAAACAGTACGGGCAACAACATAGATTTTGAGTTTCAAGCAAGAGGCCATACAGTCATACTAGCCAATGACAAGTTCGACGAGCTGTACGGCGATCTCACTATCATGCACCAGGCTATTTATCGTGGGCTTGTCATGTCATGAGAGTTTTTACCGAAATTCCCATACCGTAACGTACTTTTAAGCCATCCAAATGGACAGAGGAGGCTTGTTATGCCCTAAATAAGAGGAAGTGATGGCGTTGATTCATCCACCGAAATTGCCGGATTATTAGATCGGCAGACGACGGCACTAATCCGTGGGCGGTATCAAGGATTGTTGCCAAGAAGCAGTTGTAGTGCCTATTAAGTAAGTAATTAAAGAGCTTACCATAGTTGCAAAAATCTTATAAATCTTCTTTTCTTTCAGAGTCCATAGAAGGCGGTGAAAAAAAATCCATAACTGAACACTCCTTCTGCTAAATCATAGCTGCATCATTATGCATTGTGCCCAGGCGACTGCATCACAATTGCAACACCATGAGCGAAGGGCACAACAGTAAAACATTATTATACTTTCGCGTCTACAGTGTCTGTCCTCTGAGAATGCTAGTACAGCGCACTCGAATGGCATGAGCAGCAGAAGAAAAAAATGTGTCAGCACGAAGAAAACACCATTTCCCGGTTCTCCTAGTTTTCCCGAACCTGCACACAAAACAATTGCCACGCTAACCACATTGGCAGCAGAATGATGCGGATGGTGCGGAAGTGTTTATGAAAAAGTATGCAATTTATTATGATGAATGAGCGAACGATGGTGGAAGCAAAGCAGTGTGAAACGTGTTAACACTGCACCGCTGCTCAATGCACACGAACTGTACGATGGAATCGTGGCACAGCTTTGGATGTGCGCTGTCCGTTACGCATAGAATAGGAGGGAACAGAATATTAAGATAAGCTTCCCACCGTCAATTTGATCCCATTCTGCTTTTAAGGGCTGAACATTTATCATTCAAATTAGTCACGTTTAAGCTTAGCTCAATGGTGTGCAATGTAAGTGTAATAAATCATTTAACGCTTGTTTTATTTTCCTTCTCACTCTCACTCTCTCACACATACGCTTTTCGTCTCTATATATATATATATATATCTCTCTCTCTCTCTCTAAATAACACGAAGCTTAAAGCTGAACTGCTTGTTTTTGAAATGTGTACGTTGTTTTTTTGAGTGCGCTCGAGCAAAAGCCGATGCAATCAGTGCGATTCAGCGAAATCAATACATGTACATTGCAAATAAACACATTCACTGCTGCATTGTGATCACTTCAATATTACAAATTTGATTTATGTTCCCTTACTTTAATAGCGCATGGTTCTCGTTTCATTGGTTTAAGGCAGCACAAAGCAATTATCAACGTTCCTTTTGAAGTTTATTTACTTGTTAATCACAAGAGGAATGTAATCGAAATACTAATTATATTTTAAATTAATCAACATAATTTATTTTCGGAAGTTTTAATACATTCTGCCTTGATTAAATCTTAATCCTTTGTACTATGAAAATCATCCGTGACATTAAAAATAATTCGCGCCTAAGGGTTAGGCTTTCCGCATACATTTGTCGATCCGTAGATAGATTGTATGAATGTTAAATGAAATACTCGATATTAGGATTAGGAAGCAGTAAGTGAATACACTCACAATCAAAGCTTCATCCAGTACGCTCTTTCGCTTAAAACTATTTAAGAAAGTTCTTCCGATTATTTCGCAACGTAACACATATTATAACTAACGCTTACATACACACGCATAGGATTTAATGGATCCATTTTTTGTGCTCTTGTTCTATGAGTAGAACTGTTCCAAAACACTGTTTTAACATGAGCTCGTGATCGTTTATTGTTATTTTTCAGACGATTTGGCAATTGTCGTAAACTAGCCGGCTCCACCCTTCAACAACCCGACCTCCTCGCTAACAGTTTACCGACACAACACGGCACTTTGCAGTCTCTAAAGCTTAAGTGAACAGTTAGCTCGGAAGTACGTTAAATAAATTTTACCACCATAATGCATGACTGCAGCCACAGTTCGGTACAGTCTGATTCGTAACGATTGTACTGCAATGTACGCGGCAACATAAAGCGAACACATTTAGACAAAGCATCCCACTTTCAATCTTGCGCGGTAATCATCCGTTGGCATTCAGCCTGACCTAAACTCTTCCCGACAACACCCAGCGCGAACCTTGTTCGCATTCTTTTTCTTTGTCTCACTTTTCTCCACCACATCGTAACCGTAATGTCTTTTATCACCAGCTGTTTCATGTTGCGGTAGTAGTTGCATGTCTTGATGGAATCTGATCTCACGAAGCACGCCGCAGGATGCGTTGCGAAGCACAAAGATAGCAAACCAAGGGGACACGATTTGTGCATGCAGCACGTGCACTATCCCACCGAAAGGAAGCGCAGCTGCAATTAGTTCACTGGAGCACATGAGCCAACATTCTCATCAGCGCGGCCCTGCGTGTGTTCCTGCCGCCGTGTGTTCCCCCCTACCCTAATTTATGCACATGCCACCGGACGGGGAAGTCTATTGTGGCATTGTATTAAAGTTGAACCAGAACTGGGGAACCGAGGCGCCAAAGTCACAGCGCACAGTCACAGTCGTACGAGGGCGCCGTGATATGTTTACGTCGCTCGAAGAAAAGCTCGAAAGGAAAGCTATCAAAAATCAGGAAATGTTGTACCGCGCTACCCCGGGCCCGAAGAAAACTGGGAAACCATTTTATGTTACCATAACCGCGAACTTGTTTGTCAACTTGGCTGTCAGGAGAATATTCAACCTAACAAGCGCAACCATATGTGCATCGCCTTCCGTCAAGCAGTCAGCAGTCGGAGTTACGTGGAGATGCGTTTACCACAGCAACTTTTCCCGATGTTTCGCTCACCATCTGTTGACACTTTTGGTCGACACTGTACCACCGACTGAACTATGGTTGCAACGAATTCGAAGAAAATTACCAGTATCAAACTACCAGAACGAAGTGGAAGCTGTAGAGCGATACGATTGAACTCGTTTTGCGAGAAATGAGTGTGCCGGGGCATGTTTGTGTATAATTTTATGAACTTTTCCGTCTTACGTACCACCCGAAACATTTCATCCTTCATTCACTCTTGAGTGCCCGAAAGCACTGTAATAGAAATGAGTTTTCTGCGCCATGTCTCTCAAACACTGGGACATAACAAACCGCTGCAGCTGCTCTTTTGACTGTCATTATTTTTGTCCGAGCCGCATTGGAGTTTCCGATTGTTTCTAGTACCTGCAGTATCTTCCTCGCCTGCCAACGCAACCAAAAGAACGTCCGCTTTTGTGTTCGATTGTGTTTGCTTTCGACCGCTTCTGCCCGTTTATCTGCTCCATTTTATCGTTATCCTGCTACCGAAAGGACAGTACCTCAATGATGGCTGAACTTTGACAAGGGTGCAGTGGTAAAACGGATCTCAAAGTCTCACAGGACAGCTTGCGGGAATGGACAGTACCGGTGGACGTGGAACATAATATTGTAAGGTGTGCTACGTATAGCGGCTGAATGTGCAGGAAAAAGTCGTTATTCAATATATTCCGTAGCATTTGTCACATCGCTTCTGGTCGCATTTAACATGACGCTATCGTGTCCCCGGTGGGCATAAAACTGTCCAACTTTTGTTTTCGAACAATTTGCAACAGCCATGACAAATGGTGTGTGGTTTCAGTGGAACGGTAGGTGTATTTCCGGTGCTGTTACCTTTGTCTGTTTGTGTTCGTTTGTTGCTTTAAATGGTTAAGAAAATGATGCGTTAATGATTCCCGGTTAAAGAATTTCTCGTTGCAGTGAGCCTTAATTTTGTTTAAATGTTGAAATTATTCGACTAATACTTATAGGTTTAGAAGTAGGTTACATAGAATGAAATCATGCAATAAAAACTCAAGAACATACAACATTTGTTACATAGGTAGATGTTACGAGTTTAAATAAAATCATGCACTGTTTTAAACTCAAGTTCAAAGCTTGTAATATTCTTTGCTATCCTTCCATGGACCTACATGATTGTGTACAAATAATCAATGTTATTTCCTGATAGATAGATGAATCACGATGTCAATACCACGTAAAAAAGTAAAATGAATGAACTATTAAAAAAAACGATATTTTTTTAATTTAGGCTAGAGAACAATCCTATCCTGATCTATAGTATAAAAGTTTTGAAACCATTTTATCGAATGAAGTAAAATGAAACTGAGATTCTTAATAATTCAGTCCTGCTAAGTATACTCATGCCCTCACGTTCTATGCACAGTGTCACGCAAGTCATAAAAGCATTATTGCAATTAAACATTCAAAAGATGCGAGGATGAAACAAAGTTTTAACCATTACGCACTGTGGCCGTCGTTGACAAGAACGCCTGCATCCCAAATAAGCTAAACTCAAATCTTTTAAGGAGGGTGGTAGGGAGCATTCCTTAAACCACCCAACATGGGGAAAACCACGACTAGCGGAGTTTCTAGCTTGTTCGTAAATAATCCAAACGATGGTGTCCCGCTGAGTGTAAAGTGAAGTGCTTTAGAGTTCCTCCACAACCCCAACCGTGCTGAGGATGATTTTCAGTCCGTTGGAAAACGATTTAGCGAGCCATCGCCACCTTGGAGCCGTGGTCGAGAAACGACCAACGCGTGCAGGCTTGTTCCAACGTTCTGTCACTACCGTTCCCCCTGAGGTTTGGCGTGAGTGGCTGCAGCTAGACACATTGACACTCGTAAACCTGCACTAACTTTTCGCGCTTCGTCCATTTCTGCTCAGGCCTGCCCGGTTCCTTGGAAAATGGTAAACCTCACATACCGGGCCACCAGAGTCACATCACAGTCCACCCGGTTTTAACATTATGGGCGCAGAAATGACTCTCGTATTAAATATTTATCAGGTTAAGCATCGTTTCACCATCGGCTGCCTGGTGCGGTATGCTCTATCCGCTAGGACATCGCTCACAACGGTGCCATTGAACGTCAGCGGTTAGCTTCGAAAGTGTGTCCTGCAGCACGATGCTACTATGTCTATTACGAGCCCTGTTCTACCAGGCAAATCCGGCTGACTTCCAGCCGGAGGGACAATGTCGGAGTAAGGTAATGACTCTCGAGAATGAGAAATAGCTTATCGAAAAGTAGGTCACTCAAAGACCACCATCGTGAACGTGTCCGATGATGGACACTTGTGTATATGTGTGTTTCGAGTGTTCTCGAGGCGTGCGAGCGTTGGTGTATCGCAAAACGCAATAATTTCGATTGGACGAAGTATGTTCAACATTGTTCAAAAAGCAAAATAAGTTGACTGCTTTTCGCTAATTTGTGTGACACTTCGCCAAAGATGAGCAGAGCTCCCACTGGCGAAAAAGAACAACATAAACTCACTCTTTGTGGAGGAACCGCAATCGTATTCCCGAGCTGGGTAATGGTTTAGAAAATAAATTTATTCAATTCCAGGGATTTCAATAACTTTCCTACTTTCTTAAAACATCATCCATGCTGTTAATTTGATCAAACGTTGTTTATTTTCGTAAGGTTTTTCTTCAAAAGCCTGCTTTGAACATATCACAACCTCAGTCTCTCTCGTATCTCGATGAAAGTGCACGAGCGTATTCCTAGAATATATTTGTTTTGCGTTCTATCAAAATGAAAAACTTCATTCGGTTGCCAAAAAAGTTTTGAATGACACTTGCAAAACTCTGTCATATCATACGTCAGCCGCATGACTCCTACTGAAAACGTGACATTAAACCAGGACAACAACAGTTGAACATACTTTCCCACAAGATCTTCAAAACTTTGCCATTTGTATATTATTTATTATACGTTAAATAAAAATAAAAAAAACTATATGCAATTCAAAAATTCACATCCGGAAATCTGAACAATCTTCTCCAATTGTGAACTCTATAGTTCCTTGACTTCCCTTTATGTTTGCAACACAGACCATCTGTTCGCTGTGCAGCCATATTGTCCCTAACCAAAGCATTCCCATCGGGTTAATAAAACAAGTTCTTCCTTTTCGCTTTCATACCTTTCCCGTTCTGGGCGAAACACAACTACGTCTAACTGCTATTTGCTCTTACACGTACTGGCCTTGACCGGAACCATACATTCGTTCCAATAAAACACCCAGCAAAGACTGCTCCGAACGTTCCAAAAGGTGTAAACTCGTCCACCAGAAAACACTTGCTTTATCCTGTGTTCCACAGTTTCCATTAACCTTTAATCGTTGGGAAATCATCTGACAACGGACCACTTGCACGACATTTGCTTCCGGCCAGTACACCTCAATGCACACGTGGCACTAGTGTTCCTTTTTCCACCTGACTGGCCAGTGTATCCGATGCTGGTGTGTTGTCGGGCGTTTGGTTGTTGTCAACGAATCGTTTTCCCTTTTTCCTGCGCAATAAAATCGTGCACTTGTCGTACCAGCGAAGCACGAATACAGCTGCCTGCTCGATGATACGCCGTGCTGCATTCAGATGATGAAGATGAGCATGAATGCGTATTGCATCCTTGTGTCTTTAGTCCTTGAGCGTACGTCTGGCGTGAATGCACGCATCAGATATGTTGCAAAATTGCACTGCGAGCTTGACACCGTGAGCTTTTAGTGGATCGAGCAGAACGGAAGAGTTCGTTCGGTGTAGTGAAGATGTTAACGTTCGTGACATGAGCTAAATCAAAACCATGACCTTTACTGTCGAATAGGAAAAGTCTCGTCATTTCGGGGAACGATAAATTGAGCAGCAATTGTGGAAGTTTTTCTTGTTATAATAAAAATGTAAATTTTAGTACAAACGCTACATAATGAGAAATATCCTTTACTTAATTTACTTGAAGATAGTTTTTTTTTCTATTCTCCGATGAATAACAATTCGTCTAAAAACTATTCAATCAATTCTCTGTCACACGGTAGCAGCATAACCTGCATCATATATCAACTCCTTTTGCTGACAAAAGCTGCTTCGTTGGCATATTTTTTTTCCTTAATGCCTTTATCAACCGATGGCAACACGTGCATCGTCTTCAGGCGTGTGGCAGACAATACAATCGAACGTTTGTTTGCCCTTGGATACATTCTCCACACGAACAAAAAAAACCCCAATCGAATAAAACATACAGAATGTATGAAATAACGCTGCACGAAACATTGTGACAGGAAAATGATCAAAATCTCAACCCAGTCGGACTGGCACCGAAGAAATTCCGCCAGTCTGGTAGCAATCGTTTGATGTTACGGCTTTATTTATACGCCCGTGCGCATAAACAAAACGTCAGTTACGTTCGATCGGTGGCGTAAGTTCGCACCTCACAACGCGTCTCTTCCGTTGCCCATTTAGCGGTTTTCAAATAAACAATTTTGTGTCGTAAGAAATACCGCACCGCACTTATAGTCGGTAAGTGTATGGCATCCTGTTTCATTTTTAACCCTCCCCATAGCCGGGTTTTTGGGATATTGCACCAAACGTACTGGACAAAAATAGCGCTACGGGAATGATCATCGACCTACGGTACGGTTTGAGAATTTAGCGTATGGTTGGGAATGATCGTTTGTTCTATTTGACTAAAGTTTGCACACTTCCAAAAGCCTGGTTTTCAAAACGAAATGTATAATTAGATTTGGAGCGTAAAGTACCAGCCTGAATACGTGATCGAATCGGATCGGACTATAAAGGAAATCGGTGCTAGTGTAATGCGTGCGCCTATGATACAGACCAGACACGGTACATGTTGATGGTTGGCTTTGGAAGAACCACTGCGCTCGATGAGTTGTCTCTGACACACCAATACCACCCGGAGAAGAATGTAAGTAATCTGATTCAATACAGCAACATCCCAATCATAAAACAGGGAATGTGTAATGTTATTTTTCTTCCCTTGCGTTGAAAGTGGAATGGTTTTTGCATCATTAACCTTTTTTTTATTGGCACACAAATCCCTTAGCCCTCATGCCGCACTGGTTCGGCCAGTGTATACATGGTATGCCCATACGCCTGACATGCCATCATACTGTCACTTCCCAGCAGCGCCGGAAATGAAAGCACCAGGAACTTATGCCTTGTAAGCATTCCCAATCGGCGATACCGTATATCTGTTGTTTTGTAAAGTAAACTGCCAGCTGCATACCTACGAAGATGTGCTTCGACTCACGCTAGATTCATGTCGAAAACGACAATTGTTCATCGCAGCGGAATGGTATGGCCCAGGGAAATGGAAATCAAAGCGGATTTCTTCGAATGAATGCTATATAATTGCATTGGAACACACGAAACCATCAGCTCGTACAGTAATGCTATTTCCGTTATGTGACGTTTTGCTTAGCAAAAACAGTTCATCATTCTCAAGCTGCATGCGTCGGATGTAAATATAATTGAAATTCCTTGTAAATCTAACATATTTCCCCGCAGATCTTATAACACTGTTGCTAATAGTTTTGCTTATTGCTATACGGAGTTCCAACCTAAGGTGCTTGGTTTAAATTGTCAATAGTTAGATTATTCTGGTTAGTTGACTTATATCTTGGATACTATTTTTGTCCGAAAAGTCTTAAGTCAGTGTGTTTCAAATTAATCATTCTAACCAACTATATAACATTTCTATATAAATCAACTATTAATCAAATAAATTATGTATTTCAACTTTTTGCTCTTCAACACTGAAAGCATGAGAGGTTCTGGCCTTTTTTCTGGATTCCTTAGCTTAATAAACTCGTTGGATCTAGATCAAGGCCTGATTATACATATAATATATCAAACGAAAATAATAAGTAAACGGGAAAATCATAGCAAAAACGAAAAATTATTAACAAATAAACAAAGCAGAAATATAAATCTTGTATCTCTTAAGACATTTATGAAGTAAATAAATATCGTAAAACTAATCCTGAATACAACTTTAATCCATTTTTTTCTTTACAGCTACCTCAGCAATAAATACAATAATCGTGAACCCGTACTTTTAACCTTTATCAAAAGCCTAGTTTTACCCACCCAAACGACAGCATTTCTCTATCTACTTTTACACTACTGCTGTGCAAAATGGTATGTTTACTTTTACTACCAAGAACCACTCCAATCTGTTAACGTAATAATTCACTCCTTGTGCAAAAGGTGCCTTGATTACTTCCTCATGACACTAATGGTCACGTTGCGGTTCCTAGCGAATGGCAATAAAGTACAATACGCAGAAGTGTGTTTACATAGGTTACTACAGCCCGTTTTACAGTTTGCAAAATGTAAATTAGCACCTTGGACCTGGGTACGGTCTAGATGACCTGCTTCATCGATGAAAATCAATTCTGTTTCCGGTCACGTCATCCGGAACGCTCATCAAGCCAGGGCGTCGGTTTCGCATCAAACACGTGAGCAAATCGTTTAAGCCCAACCACCCAAGTTTGTAACCTGTAGTGTAGGCTTGAAGGAAACCCTGGATGCGAAGGAAGTGGGCAATGGTGTGCTGTGTCAACGCAACAGTTCACAGGATTGATGCTTTTTGATTTTCTAAGCAATATAGGTTCTGAAGGGATCACGATTTGCTTCGAATGCTGATTGTTGATGTTTGTGAGCAAAATTGAACTTTGGAAGTGTAAAACCATACATTTTGATTCAAGAGTATTGTAGATAAACGTTTTATATGGTTATTTTCAACCACGTAAGCCGTCAACAGAGAAACATATTTGAATCAGCTACACAACAACACGATATGTTAAGGTTGACTAACAGATTTCGTTTGTTTTTCCATTGAACATTCGAAACAGAAGATTATTTCTGTTTAATTGAAAACAAAACCCGTTTCGATCGCGGAGCTAAATGCAAAGAGTTCTTACATTCGACATTTGAGGGTTGCTTTTTTGCAAATTTCTACATGCAAAACAGGTTGCTAATGGGTTCAATGTGTGCTGAACAAGGTACCAAATTACGCTTGGCACAATCAAATCAACAATATCCGGAGGCATGTAATGCAGAGTCGGCACAATATTTGCTATTCATCATCGAATACATTAATCTTAATGTATTCACAGTCGGTAACAAAAGCAAAACAATCCAGTTTTCCTTTTCATCCGAACGCCCTCGTTCGATGTAAACGGATATTTCTTCATTAAATCAAATCATAACAAAGCAAACGTAAGGTGAAGCTATTTACGTACACTTTTCAGCTCCAAATTATTCCGTATTTTGATTTCCTTTCCAAGCGACATGTTGGACTCTTTTTCCTGGCATTTCGAAAGGTTTTTCTAAAGCATTCAGATAAAAACAACGCATTTCCCTTAGAGCTTGATGCTACACTTCTAATTAAAGCCTTAAAAGTTCATCAAAGTTTGGTAACAGAAAATTTAAAAGTAATCAGTGTTTGTGGTGTTAAATTAAAAAAAAGGCGTAGAACGTGGTTAGATCGCTAGCCTTCTTCAAATCGGAAGCTCACCGTGCTTGGTGAACAAGCAACAAAAAGTGTAAAAAAAAGATGCCCGTACAAGGCAAAGATGAAAGTAACCACAAACCGTAAACCAAAGTCTAGAAAACATTGTTTTACCACACAAGGTAACGGGAATGACACAATATCGTACGGAGATAGACGCAACAAAAAAAACAGTTCCAAAGAGCAATAATACCGACCAACATAATGGAATGACAAATGGCTCCCCATGGTGAGATGACTAGTCACGACTACTAAACCACGGTGATGAAAATAACAATGCCAGCCTAGAGCAGGGAGCGTGAATGGTTGTTCCAGTGTGGTTGGAAAGAAAAAAAAAATCACGGATGGTTCTATGTGGCGTGTGGTGTTACTTACCTTACGGAACGCTTTCCGAAAGTTTTCCGACAGGAATGCGTACAGGAGTGGATTTATACAGGAGCTCGTGTAGGCCAGGACGTGTGATACGATTTGTAGTGAAATTTTAAAATGTGTATCCGGCACAAACACGTCCACACTCTTCAGCACCAGGATGACCTGCAAAACAAAGAATTTTCCCATTAGTTTCATTACAGGAAAAAAGCTTTTAAAATATACAAAAAACAGAGGAAATTTTTAGTTCAATTTCGTTGATGAATGAGAAATGTGTTTTCTACGGTTTCCACCATTCAATCGCGTTGCTTTTCGTTACACAATTATACGAAATGTGGTAACCAAAATGATCTTCGTGGTAGGCGTTTGCTCCGCTCAGCTTTACGCCCAACAATTTCATGAATTTCAAACCAAATACAGTTCTGCAGCGTTATCTAGACCCAACCAACTCCCAACCATTAAAACAGCTCCATCCGCCGGCACTGACGCTGCAAAGCAATTATCATTTTAATGAGATTAAATTTACGGCATGATGTAGAGTAACATGTTGACCCGTTTTTGCACTAGTGTCCGATGCACTAGTTCCACGAAGCATAAAATTGAAATTGGGATAATGGTTGACTGTAAAGTGCCGAGCACCAGATATGAGCTGCAGATGACGAGGACCGAAAGTTTCCTCATAACACCAAATGGCACATGGAAGTGAGTGGGTGTGTGTGGGTTGAAAATTTGCTTAACAGTCAACAGGGCACAGGCACTGGCCACACATTTGCCACGTCTAACCAGTGAATGAATTTATTTCGTGCAAACAAAATAAAATGCGCATTTGCAAACCAGGGACCAATTTGTAGCTTGCAAAACACACCGCGTATGTGCTAATGAATACTCCTTCTAACGCATTCGGATTGGTGCACTACTTTCATAACACGCTATTGCACTGTTTTACGCTGCCCGTAACACGTTTTTGTTTGGCAACCAACACGTATGACCCGGTTGAAAACATCCAACACAGCATCGGAAACCATTTTTCCACCGGGCGATGGTGGTTAAATAAATTGAATGTCGTCGTGATTTCTCTGCTCAGCAAAATTGATTCATTTCTCCTAGCACAACACAGTTCAGAGAATGGAACGCAGTAATGCTGCGTACAGCTAGAATAGTGTGCATAAATACAGGATGTAGCGTGCAGTCGTGTACAAACCTAGCATTATAACCACATCCATACACAGCTTTTGCACATTTTGCAAAGCTGTTAATGGATCTCGGTTTACGAGGCTGCGATATCAAATGGGTCGTGCTGTACAGTGATGTGTTGTGTAGTTCTAATATCACAACAGGAATTGGCAAAACGAGTGGAAAACGGAACTTTGACGTTGACCCATTAGTTGGCTTGGGTTACAAATCCGAAAAGCGAACGTTCATGCAAGTATTAAGCTTGTTGTTTAAAATGCTGGATTCTGTAGTCCTTTGATTTGTTTTATTTGGCATCAAAGGCGATGTATAAAAATTTAATAACAGAGCTTTAGAGCTTCGAGCTAGATAGCCACAACTTTGGCAAATATCAAGACATGATTTGAGTACAATGGAATGTAGTTTGTTGGGAGTTTCTGAAAATATAGCAAATCACATCTTAAGCCTACGTATTTGAAATTATTTCACAAATCAAGCAGCACAAAGGAAGAGCATATGCTACCTTCAATATGGTACCCGAGGAATGCCTCCAAACAATTTCATTAAGCCATTGTACGCGAACCGAAACATATGTTCGTTGATATGGATATCTTGCTTTGAACGATCAAAGACTGGTGGTGCGACCGGCACAATGAATCATTGCTTGCAGTTTCAGCTATTTCATGCACTGGCAATACATCCACTATACAGCCGTTCGATTAAACAATTCGATTAGACACAGTAAATCCCTTGTATTCGATTAATAACGCAGACAACAATCGGCAACAAATGAACGAAATGGTGTATGATTATGAATTTAACTCCACCCTTCGGTTGGGCCTCTGCGCATCCCACGCACAAATATCAATCAAACGTAATCGGGGTCAGTTCATACGCGTGCCAGCACTAATGCCTGCTAACATTTCGGGTCATCAATCAATCACAGTCCATCTGTTTCGCACCGTCATGCTACGGCCAATCGAGCCCTGATTTGATTTGCTACAATTTATTAAACACATTGCGTACCACCATGCATGAGGCTTCGGTACGACACGAGGCAACGAGGGTACTTCTAGGTCAAAAAGGGAAGGCCAGCACAATACCATCACCCATAGGGTAGAACAGGCCTGACTGGTCAGTTTTGCAATTTAGAGCACAACTTACTACGCTTACTGTCTCGACCATGGTATCCATTTTACCCACCCCACTGGCCAGTCCGTACTGAACAGTGATGAGAGCAATTGAAATGAAACCATTTATGGCTGAGACGCCCCCCGAGCGGAGGTTGGCGTAATGTTTGCAGCCCGAAACGGGCAACCCATCGACGAAAAATGTTTTCTCTACAGGCTCTATTTGGTATGGTAAGCAAGGAATTTATGGGCAGAATTTATGGCATTTTTTTTGCGACGGGAACCATTTTGATGACCCCGTAGGCCGGTATTTTCATTTATGATTATGGTGTGGGTACAAGCATTGGAATGATGATAAGAATTGCTTTAACCATGACCGTTTGTTGACCGAATGTTTAAAACATGAAGTTATGATTAACGGTTGCTACAATAACATGAATTAAATTGGCTGCTTCATGTTTATTTCAATCGATGGGATAACAACAACAAATATTGTAATTAAAATGTAAGAAAATTCCACAATTTTTTTTGAATAAAATTTCATTTTGTACATTATCACAACTTATCAAACTTGAATTGAAAGCAATAAATTAATCTCTCTAAAGAGGATTTTCCAGCGGAAACCTGTCAACACGCACCTTTATGTGTAACTATTTTCGTAACGCTAAAATAAAACTTCACTGCACCCACAATCGGTTTGTCCCGATTGTTCCGGTTCAAAGCGTTCACACATCCTGTTTTTGCTACTAAGCTCTAAATGCTCACTAATGCCAACACTCTAGCTCGTTCGGTGCAGGCTACGCTACATAGACCGTTTTGCTCATATATTTTGACGTCACTTATCGCGTCGCACTGGGCCACGTGTGTCACTGACAGCAAAGACACTTTCACAACGACTTACTATTTTGGTCCCCCGAAATAGCTGGCGTGTATGCAACCGTTCCACTCTCTCTAACACCCGTGTGTAGGGCGCTATCATTAACAAGACAGCAGTGAAGTAGCAATAACAGGAAAAATACTTAACAAAAGAGCTTTCCCCGTCTGTTGACTCCCATTGTCGAGCGCTGTACAGTGCACGCCCTCTACTACCTAATGCTCTTATGTCATGGCAACAGCATTTCAATCGGCTGGCTCCCGCCGACGCTAGCTTACCTGTATGGGAAACCATAATGAAGCAAATGCCGCCACCACGATCACTACCAGCCGGGTGACGCGCTTTTTGCCCTTTTTCGACTCTGCCGATCGGCCACCGACCGAACTTCGCCATAGCCGTGACAGCATCCACATGTACAGGACGCTGATCAGTAACCATAATGAAGCAAATGCCGCCACCACGATCACTACCAGCCGGGTGACGCGCTTTTTGCCCTTTTTCGACTCTGCCGATCGGCCACCGACCGAACTTCGCCATAGCCGTGACAGCATCCACATGTACAGGACGCTGATCAGTATTAGCGGCACCACGTACGAGCTGAGGAAGAACGCGATGTGAAAGGCGGGCCAGGAGGGGCTATCCTTTTCGAGAAACCCGCACGTTTCCACCACCTGGTCGAGGTGTTTGAAGCGCTGTAATGAGAAGAAAGTATTTAAAATTAATCATTTGTAGCATTTACCCTTTCGTATTATGTTTATTAAACTGTAGCAAATGTTTACAGAAACGAGTATAGGGAAATTTTTTATACAATTCTGTATTTACTCTCTTTCGAGTAGCTGCATTTGTCATTTATCCGGTCGATGGAATTTTGTCTTAAAACAGCAAAACATACACCTTTTACTGGTTTTGTTTCGCAAAGAAGCCTTCAAACAGCTGCATCATGACGCGATACGTGTTTTCCACTCGATTGCTATAGCTACACCCTGTGGAATCGGAAGACAAATTTGGTTACACAGACAACCGGTTGCTACGCGATTCGAAACGAGTCTGTATAAGTCGCCGCATGCTGTATACTCAATTTCCTTCCAATCTGTCATCTAAGTCAGAAGTATCCACCGACCTGTTGGTAGTTGATATCTGTCGTTTGCAGAGATTTTTGACCACAGAGACAAATCGTTCGGCCGCGGTTTCTTCGCCCTGCTTCAGTAACATCAACAATAATCATCATCATTATCGTCTTCTTCGCCGCCGTCATCAACATCACTCAACGAGCAGTGGCAACGCCAAATGGATGCGCACTGCATCGTACCGTACAGGGCCACCCGGTCCGGACGTAAATTAATTAATCAACACTTAATATATTTAATTACTGGGCAATAATTCCGTTACCTCCGAAACTCGATCACACCGTCACGGCAAACGGGTGATGATGTATCTGTTTGGCAGGTTTTCCTTTAGCCGCGAAAGGCCACCAGTCACCACAGCGAACTTTGGTTTTGGTCGTAAATCAAAAAAGGGTCATAAATTTTAAGCACTGCATTTAATATCTAAGGTTCAGTGCTGTACCCATGTGCTGGCCCGCATTGGTCGGTGCCTGATGGTGTGGACGAGTGTGCGTTTTAATGAGGTTCAACGGCTAAGAAGATAATGCTGTTAGATAGGCTTTCATTTTGAATCGTTCTATCGTGACTCGTTTGACCGTATGAACTCGGTAGTGCGTCATAGCTGTATCGAGAGTTATCAGTATTGATGTAGGTGTGTGTGTGTGTACGTATTTATATTTTGTAATTAAAACTTTAAGCCTGGAGGAGACTGTTTGGCCAACTGAAATATTCTAAAATAATTAGCCTTTTTTCTGGCTAAATTCAATGCATTTACTGAACGTTTAACGTCTTCATTAAACAATAGACGTTTTGGTACATGAAAGATCGGTGATTTATTTAACCAAACGTCTTCTAATACATCCAATATTGTTACAAAAGTCCGATCGAATCTCTACAGACGTATAGTCCGTAGACGATGGGTGACTTGAGTGAAATTGAATGCAATTCGTTAAATTGTCGTCCATTTTTTTTAAGGCACGTAACCATGCCACCAAATTTCAACACGGAAAAGCAAACAACCGTTCGCAACAAACGTCTTCAATTTCAATTCAATTTACCACCAAAAGCTATACACTAAGTTGTGTGAATTCGCGCGAAACGCTCTCTACAAAAGCTGCCCACTCGTGGCGTGACTGTTGGAATGTGCTGATCGTGAACACGTCAAAACCATCCCGTCACGCTCGAATGGCTATCAATCAGTTGGACTGTTTTCGTTTCGTTTTTTTTTCTTCTTCTAATCAAAATTGATCCCACAAAGCTTAGTGTCGTGTCTTGTACTGGAGTGTTCTTGCTGCTATTAGATAAACTAATGGATAACATGATGTTGTGGCGTTAAAGCTGGCGTTAAAGGTGTATATGATAACGTTCCAACATTGCAGAATAGCCATTTGTAATACACGTAAATAATATGAAATGTTTTGATAAGTTAAAGTACTTTAAATAACATAATTATTCCATCAAGCCGCCATTCCATCAAGGGTATTTGTTTTCTTGGAGGCAGCTGCATTTAAGAGCTACCAGGAGAAAAAGGTTCTGCGCTTAACTGGAAATTCAACCCAACGCCTCGATTTGGTTTGCATGAGCAAACACACCCACATAGCAATCTGTCCATGTAATAAAGGAAACGACACAAAAGAGTGGGCAGCGATCAAACACGTGGAGTAGTTATTGCTTGTTTCATAACTGCTGTAGGCTGCAATCCCTTGTACAGCTTCTTTTTTTTTAATTCGTAAACTAAAGAGCTGAAATATCCTCCGGTTGACAATTTTGATCTATGCAAATTTATATGGTTTTTAAACAATATCGTTTAATATATTGTTTTTATACAATGTACATAGGGAATACATCTGAGTTAAAAACTTTCCATTGATGTTCTTCTAGGTAAATATCGCTAAAATGTAGATTTTTTATTGATTCTCATACAAATTCGTAGCTTTACTATATGTACGAAAGCTCCCTATATGTACGCAATATCGCCAATGGCTAGGTTATAATTAAATAAAATATGCATGAGCTTAATCTCGGGAAAATACTGTTCCTCTCCCAAACTGCCGATGGTGAAAGAATCTTAATTATAGCAATTTGTCCAAAATTTCCTCTGGTATGCATTATTAATTTCATCTTTTGATCTTTTAGCGTAAAAGTTTCAATTGTTTGGATTAAACAATCTATAAATTCCTTCATGCTTCCGTAGAAAAGGATCAAAGACGTGATTTTCATCGTTTTTTTTTAACTCACCACCCTTTCAACACCATGCCAACTCCCAACCATGATGTTTTTCTCATATCGATAGGAAATCAGGACATTCCTAACATCACTTCCTTTTACACGGAGCGTGATTGTGTTGTGAGATTGTTTACGATTGTACGGATAAGAAACTATAATCGATACCGTCTCGGGACGATGCTTTTATTTCTACAGCGCTACCGTCAACACCACCGGTTATAACAAACAAGTGGAAGCAAAAAAAGTTTCTTATACATTTCTCGTTTCGCATGGCAGAGCAGTGTGTAGCGCAAACCTTCACGACATCACAACCGGTGTGGCACGAAAGAAAAAAAATCAAAGCGAAATTCTTTTGTCGAGCCGCTTCCAATAGGTACCACCAATTTCGCTGCTGACAGCGGGAAATCGTATCGGAATGTTGGAACTTCATCAAACCCGGATAGGTAATAAAGTAACTTCACCGGCACCACTGTACCTCCAAACCAACAGGAAGTTCATTCAATTAACGTAGCGTAGACCAACATTCACACACACACACACACACACACACACACACACACACACAC